>OY759265.1:33768253-33855753 GCA_963662155.1 Lamellibrachia columna
CATCTTGGAACACTGTAAGTGGTGATCCATGAGGAAGGCGATGCTGTCTTCGATGGACGAGATAGGAGTAACTAATTGCCTTAGTTTTTGCTTGACGTTCAGTAATTTTTGACTATGGTCTAAGAAGTGACTTCTATCATCGCATTCATCTGTGCAATCTTCGATTCAGCTGTCGTCATGGGCCTTTAAGTCAGCCATTATGGTTGCCCATCGTTGACGATGTATATGATGCCTGCAACGAAATGAAAAAACAAAATGAAAAAACAAAATGAGTGAACTGGTATGAAAACTGTTGCCTAACACACCCGCATACACACCCGCATACACACACACACACACACACACACACACACACACACACACACACACACACACACACACACACACACACACACACACACACACACACACACACACACACACACACACACACACACACACACACACACACACACACACACGAGCGAGTGGCGTAGCTTTTATGAGTACACAGTCGACACACCGCTAAGAATTAAAATAGGTCACAAGCAGGCCTATCGGATTGACATGGCGAAGTCGCTGCCAGCGAATGGTGTAGTTTTTATTAGTAGATTGATAACAGCGGGCAACTATGTGACGACATTGTAAAAATTTTAAATGTCACGGAGGGTTTAAGAATTGCCATCTGTTCAAACTGTGATACACGCGATATCTATAGTATAAGTCATACTTACAAACGGTCTATCATGGCAAAGAGGGCGGTAACCATATCTCCATAGATGACCAACAGATCAGTGAACATACCGATAGACGACATTTTGTAGCGGCATTAGGTAGATTCAGACGAAATATGCACACAATGGAAGCATTTATACATAAATCACGAGAATGGGACTGTTATATATAATTCGAGAAAGAATGCAGAAAGCCATACGGAACAAAGACACTTGCATCATAATTAAACGGAAAGCTGGTGGAAAAGGTTAATAAAGGTAATATATACATAGAATGAGTTAATAAAAGCAATAACAGTACAGGGGCCGAAGCCACTGTTGCAGGGCTCGATATCCTAAAACAAATAGGATTATACATTAGAAACACATGTCGCCCTCCTGAAGACACAATTATTGCTGCTAATGGTATATCATTCGAATGCGTTGGCACAGTGGACTTTCACATTCACGCAGCGGACAAATATTCGAAAGAGACGATTCTTATCTACAAAGAGCAAAAAGGGCTTCTACTGGCTTGGTATGTTTGCGGAGACTTGGGAATCGTGCCGAATGATTCCCCCAAACCAAATCTCGACCAAATGACAAGACAATAATAATAATTTTATAATAATAATAATTTTATTAAAATGACAACTATAGCAGTTGAATTATACAATTGGCACAGTGTCGAGCCACTGGGAGCCGTTCCCACCAGATGGTGTCATCCGCTTGAGGTAGTGCCAAAACCATGTGGGGTCGTACGTCTTTGCGTGGACCTCACACGTCTCAAAACATTCGTTCGTCGACCAATTCATCCTATTGTAGACTAGTAGCGTCTTCCAGTTTGCTATTAATCTAACATAATCGAATATTACTTAATTCTGTTTAGCTAATATCTCCATCCCGAATAGTCACCTCAACCACTAATCAGATATTATCTACTCAATCAAGCAATACTGGCTAGGGTCTCAGCAACACTGAACAGAGATAATCCTTTTGTCTGTCTTCATTTAACAGAAAGAAGAATATTAAAAACAGAAGATACCGGTTCGGCCAGTCTTAGCAACGGCCAGTCATAGCAACACGTTCTTTATTTCTCCCAACTATACAGCGGTCTCTCCGGGTCGTCTATATTTATCCTACCTCTTCTTTCTTCCTTCCTGTATAAATCCCCCTCTCTATCTCAGCGGCCTCCTATATTAGGCTAGCCGACCTGTCTCTCTATTCGCTAGCTTCAGTCTAGCATCATCGCTGGACCAGTCGCCACCCTGTTTTCCTTATTTGTCAACGCTCTAGCCCCAGCAGAGGTCTACCCATACATCGGACACCGACCAGTGTCTGCGTCATTGTTCAGCCTGATGTTTTAGCAATAATTTTCCCCTTGACAAAACACTGACCATCAACTCTTGTGTGGGGAATTAATATTTGTCAAAGGAGCGTGGCTAACTGACTCTGACGACTGTCGTGTCCGTTCCCGGGGATCCTAGAAAAGGTCCACGGTTGATTTATGTCCAGCCAGGTGTGGCTGGTTTCCTGCAAGGAGGCTAGCATTTACTTGTATTTTGTGTTTACTACTTTCAATCCTTATACTAAAATAACCATGTCTTTAGTCAATTATGAAGACACCGAAAGAGGCTGTATCCAACATCAAACCAAACCAACATCGAAATGCTTCACGACACTTGACGCAAAACTAGGGTATTGGTAAAGATACCCCTCTCGTCTGAATATCAAGAACTCACGACTTTCTTGACTCCTCGGGGACGCTATCTCTTTTTGAGAAGCCCCGTGGGACTGTCCTCAACCGGTGATGAATATTGCAGGGGCGGCGACATAGCCATCGTCGGGTGTAAGCAACATCGAAAAGGTCATGGATGACGTCAATGTGCACGACGAAAACTTTGAGCAGCACTTCGAAAGAGTTCGCTCACTGTTGCTCCGTTGTAGAGAGCACGGCTTTGCACTGAACCCTGACAACTTCGCGGAGAATGAGGTGAATTACGTTGGCTTCAAGATCAACGCAGAAGCGCCAACACAGATCCGAAGAAGCTGGAATCAATTGCCGAATTTCTTACACCAACTTGCTTGACAGAACTACGATCTTTTATGGGTCTTATCAATCAGCTTGGTGACTTCACGACGGAAGTCAGTACAACCGCTGATCCATTGCGTGAGCTACTGAAGAGCAAGAACGAGTTCCGATGGATGAAGCACACACAACAGCCTTTCAAGTTACCAAGACAGCGCTTGTATATGCGCCTACACTAGCGCACTTCGATCCATCACAACCAACGGCGCTACACACAGAGGTCTTGGCTATGCTCTCTTGCAACAACAAGCGGATCAATGGCGACCCATCAAGTGCGGATCACGCTTTCCTACAGGCACAAAAAGTCGCTATGCCGTGGTGGAATAAAAGCTACTGGCAGCCACTTGGGCAATGAAGAAGTGCCGTATTAAACTACTACTGAAGACGACCAAGAAGATCAGCAAGAGCTGTGACCCGACATTAGACTTCGATGATGACAACTACAAGACGATGAGAATTTCCAGCGAGGACTCCTAGAATATCGCAACACTCCTCGTGCAGGTCTTTCCCCATCACACATGCTCTTGGGACATCCATTGCGATCAGCAATCGTTTACAAGCAAGTGGCAAAACACGTTCAGCTGTCGGTTTGCATCCCTGTTCTTAAGATGAAAAGCACTGACTTGCATCTTCTCTGGATTTGTTCGCAGATGGTTGACGACATAGTAGTTGGTTAATCCATCGGGTGCATCAGCGAGGGACTGCTCCATTTTTTCGAAGGATTGTTCCTGGGATGCAATGTAGAGATCAACGGCATATAGGAAATGTCTGGTGTTTGAGTGTATCAGTTGGTCATTTGTATAGATGTTGAATTATAAGGGAGCAAGAACCCTGCGTTGAGATAGTCCATTCTTCTATCTGCATCATCTGCTGCATTTAACCGCAAGGTCCACAACTGTTTTCAATCAATTTGGTCTCTCTTACATCCTTTGCGATCTGGAATAACTTCTGCACAAGAATCCTGTGATTTTCCATATCATACTGCTTGCTCGAGAATAACATGCTGATCCACAATGGTCAACTGACATAATGGTTCAGAGTGGAAACAAGATTGAGACAGGGCTTTTTGTCGTCACCTATCCTGTTCACAGGGATGTGACAGAAACACCCTGAAATACCTTGACTAGATGGTAAAGGTCCGAAAGAAGCGAGGGGGCGTCGGCCAAAGGTAGATGCGGGGGGGCAACCCTCTCGTGCTAGGGGGTCCCCCAGAAAAAAAATGTGGTGAATTCTGAGACACTTTGGAGCCAAAACAAAATGCTAAAAATCAGGACTCTCACAAGGAGCAAAATAAAAACTTTCTAAAACAAAATACATTTCAGATTGAGGGGAGTGGGGGGTCAACACACAGGGGCATCTAACAGCTACACTGCAAACTGCTTGATCCATCTATCCTTCTGATTTGGTCATGGTTTTTAACATGATTAAGTGTCATCAAAATTTTGACAGTTGGGTTCACTATACGTGTAAGTTTTATATTTTAATAGAATCTAAATTCTTAAGTCTTCTTATTGTAGCTTTAATTTAAATATTTTCCCAGATCGATTTTTTTAATTAGCCTTTCCCACTAAAGTAATACTCTGATTTGGTGTGAAAGATATTTAACCTCATGTTCTCACCCCCCACCCCCCCATTCAAAATACGAGATATTAAATAAGCGCACATTAGATCATTATTATAGCCCACTAAACACTCGTGAAAGAGCTCAACATTTGACTTCTAGCGTTACCCTCTAATGAATTAATGGGTGGGACACATATGAAAACAGATATAAATTAGCCTCTGCATTTGAGAGAAAAACTGGGGAAGAGTCTACGTAGGCCCTAATTAGAATTTTCGGCCCCCGATACATGGATAGTGAAAAATAACCTATTTTTAAAATCGATTTCTTACCAAATTAATAGATGGGGCAAACAAATATTCATTAAACTGATAAAATTATTATATTTTATTAGCAATTTATGTGGTTGTAAGAGTGGTTGGCATATATGAACCGGATTTTCAACTGAAGTGATTTATACCTTTCTGTTCATTTGGCGGTCATTGACAAGATGCGCAGATGCAAGTCTTGTTTCTTTCAAATGATCCCATTGGTGGAGAGGACCAACACATTGCATAGTCATCCAATCACAGTGGATGAATATCGAACATAGTTGGAGAAATGTTTGTTGATGTCAATCGGGGTAACACGTGGGTAGAGTTCCCCGCAAACGAAAAGTACGATCACACTATACCCCACAGATTTTTAAACCGGATTCACACGAATCACAAAAACTTTATTTTCGGCCCTGGAAAAAACTCATCCCTGTGTTCAGTTTGTCCCTGGAGTTCGTCATGGCAGACCTGAAGAACTCATGCAAGGAGTTATGTGGGAGAGTTCTGCTTCTTGTTAGAATCCGCAGCCTTTGGTAGACACAGAAATGGCATGTTTTCCAACAGAAGCATCTCAACAAGACTGCAAGCCATAGTATATGGAGCCCTTATACTGCCAATAGCAATCTGTGGTGCGGAGGCTTGGACGTTATGATTACAGGATACAATTTCTTGGATTTTGAGATGAGCTGCCTGCAGGCTATTATAGGTGTTACCAGGGCGAACAGACTACAAAATATCAAGATCAGAGAGAACACCTTTACCCCTGAATATATCACAGGTGTCATCAAACACAGAAGACTCAGGACAGTGAGGGGTCACTATGGCTTATGCTTTTAAGTCAAGCGTTTCATAAGTTCCATATATACAAATATGTTTGGGATATGAAGACAACATGTCTTGTTTATCAGTTGTTCGATAATCTGTTTTTTCTTCAGTAATCTGTATGCTTTTATGTGGGAACAATCTCGATACACCTTAAATTGTTTCATTAATTTGTTATTTAATGTTTCCATGCACCGTTTTGGGGAACCAACTGGCTGAATAACACTAATATGATTCACTTAACCGGTTTGTTTGAGATTACTGAAAAAATGTCAGACGCGATAAATCAGACAAATAACCGATTCATTTTACATCACAGCTAAACTGTTTGTTTTTTCTTCATGGTCCTGTCAGTTACTGGAGATCAATTAAATAATAAAGCAATAGAAATGTCATGATACATTATAAAAAAGTAAAAGCTACGTTTTTATACAGCACAGTATCCAGTCTCCGTAGGACTGTTCAAAGCGCTTCACACTTCACCACCTAGCAGAACGGTTCATTCTAATGCCAACTCAACTTCTCTGTGAAGCATTCCGCCATGTTGCATTTATGACGCAGACTATTCACTTATCCACCAGTTTGTATAGCTAGGCACTCATTTACATAGCTGAGTGAACTGATGTAATGCGGGGTGAACGAAATTACCCAAGTTTCAAAACAGCAGCAAAAGCATTTGAAATCAGATTCATTCCCCTCATGGACGATAATATGATGTTTCAAAAATCTGCACACTTCATTAATCCGGCCAAAACCCTTTGTAACCAAAGGGTGTGGATAAACGAGACATGACTGTATTAAGAAACTGCGTTAACCACACTGTTTAGTGTTTTGTTCAAGGGTAAGTTTTAAAACCATGTTCTATCCAGGTCTGGTGCAATAAATATAGTGTGAAAACAGAATTATCAACAATTCAAGTGATCATGTGATTTCTCAATATGTTGCAATTCAATAGTCTGCAATGCATTTTCAACAGCATCCAGCTCACACATTACATTATGATTACTATCAAACAACCAGCACATGTATGTCAACAATGAAATTATGTCTTCAATCACATCGTCTCAGTTGTTTGTGAAGAACATCTTGCCAAGCCATGCAAGCAGCAAGAAAAAGACAATGACTGGAAATGTTGCAGGGACAAGCAGAGCATAGTACAGAGGTGGATCAATGACCTCCATTGTAAATACACACAATGCCACCCAGCGATAGCAATATGTACACTATTTTTTTTTGTAATTCCAACACTCTTGTGGCAGTATACTGCTCAATCAGCAGAACTTTGCTCTTGATTGTGGCAAATGTTGTAGCACTCTGCCACTGAATATTAATGCTTACTGCATATGCTTTTCACAATAGACTTGGATTGTACCTAGGTATTTTACAGAACACCCTCAAATTTGGTATCCTGAAAATACACGTCAGATTAGGTGTTTCACGTTAACTGTCCAATATTTAAAGAGCATCATGTTATCACCAAATATAACTTCTTGGCTTCTTATGGAAATCTCATCACACATGCCCTTGAGATGTTGGCAAACCAAATGTTTGCTTATACTGACACTAGCACCGCGCACTTATTCTGCCACGTCCATGTAGTCAGCACTGCTGCTCTCAGTAACCTCCTCACTGGTGTCAGTGTCGCCAGGTAGACTATATGCTATGATTGCAAGCAACTTATCAATTTGCTCCTCAGTAAGACGTTCTTCACTCTCCTCAACAATCAGTTGTATCTCAACAGCAGTTGTTGGTCGATGATTCAACAGCTGCAGTTTTTCTGCTTTAGTCAAACTGAATGACTCAACTGAGACCATGAATTTGTGGATGATGTCGGGGTTTTGTTGACAACATGGGGTTTTCTCAAGATACTTAAGGGTTGAGTACGATACTGTCGCGAGAGGTTGTTGGTTCTTGTTTGGTTTGCGATGTCCATGCTGCCCCTTCTGTATGTCTGTAAGGAGGGTGTACACCTCGTGGTTACACAGCATGGAGGCACTCTCATCCACAACTTCCATCAGCAACACCACTTTTTTGCCAACTCTAAAATTTACACAATGGCAGAACAACTGTAAAATGTTGGGTGTAGGTTGAATACTTTGAGTAGCGTGCTCAGTTTCCTGTTGGGAACACAGTGTCAATCACAATTGGTGTCTTGGGAATAAACTTGATTGATGCATGCCGACAGCTCCACAACATGTATCCCCAAGCAAGCAGAACCACTGTAGTGAGCACCTGCAACATGTAAGCAACAGCAATATATGATAGGAAACAAATTTTTATAAGTATCAGTGGCAATGAATAATTGTCCAAGCCACGTGACACATTGAGCCTTTTCTTCAAAATTGCCATTTCCATTTTCCACTGCAAATGTAAATTCTTTGAGTTGGGCTATGAGATGGTACAAACTGCATGCATCTATGACTATGTATATTAGTTATTTTCATTCAAAACAGGAAAGATAATTTAGGAACAACCTTTATGATCTGACTTTTCTCCAAAATCAGGTCACCTATTCGAGGGGACGGATCATTAATATAGTTCCAGGTTCATGTCATACAAATGAAATTTGATTTTGAGAAGGTACACCTTTCTGGCAATTTTTTTGCCAAATTTTTTTTTTTAACTGGGATATGGCCATAGTAGAGGACATATGACATTTATGCTGTGCCCAGATTAAAATGTCTAGGGTGGCTTACAACGTTTGTATGCTTCAGTGACTGTTGGATCCCTTGCTCATAAAGACATGGTGTAGACAGTTGAGTAATCTGTAGATTGGCCTAAAATATCTACATAGCTATACAGCATTCTTACCTCATTTAGTCTATACCAAAATTGAGGTACACAAAGGGAAGATATTATCAAATATCATGTCTTTAGCGATCCAAATAGCGCAGTGAATTCCACCAGCCTCCGCTTTATGGTGTGCATTTCCGAAATGGGCTATAGCATCAAAGGCCACTGCAACTTGCAGTGCTATTTGGACTACAGTGTCATAAAACGCAATATGTGATAATATCTTCTCTTTGGGTACTTCAAATGATGTGATGGAATGAACATTTTGGGAAAGATAAAATGAGGTAAGTTTAAATTATTAGACTATATACTATAAACATAAATTTAATAACCTGTGCAATTATTTGCAGGAAAGGAATTGAAAGAAAAAACATGGAAACTGAAACTACAATACTTCTGACACAGCTGGACAACTAATGGAGACACGACAGGTCATGTTTTTCACTGTGCATGCATGTGCAGTAAGCATTTGTCTACTCATTGCACAGGATACTTTCGGCCAGTGACACCAGCCCCAGACCACATATAGGATCCGTCCGTCATTACCCACATAGGAAAGCGAGGATTGCCCATGATGAGTTAATTTTTTTCAAGCATTTTCCCATCGGATATGTTACTCGTTAGAAAAGTTAATGTATTCTGCACTACTAGTACTACATTTGATGGCAACAGACAGACACTGACCGCTCATTGACTATTCCACAGAACGTACTTTCAAAATCAGTTTTGTCAATCGAAATTGAGGAGTATCAGATTAAATAAGATATCTAATTAAATTAGATTCCAAATTAACATGGACAAATCATGATTAAAAGAACTCTTCGCACATGTAAACCCGAAGAAACAACCTACAACTTGCTAAACTGGCCAAAACTTTAGTACTTGTCACCCATATGGAATACCCACACTATCTCACAAGTAAAAAGACTTGAAAGAGTACAACACCTTACTGCTAGATTTGTTAAAAAAGACTATGACGGAATATGAATCCAACAGGTCTAATGACTGTCCTAAATAACATTATTGAGATCACCCCCCCCATAACATGACTACTGACTAGTCTTCACGCAATTGCAGCATGGCTGAAAGCTTCCCAGAGAAGTTGAGATGGCCTTAGAATGAACAGGTCTGCCAGGGGGTGAAGTGTAAAGCACTTTGAGCAGTCCTATGGACTGGATACTGTGCTATATAAGAACTTACCTTTTCTAACCCGCTCTTGAACCCATGGACAATACGTAGCCCCCTAGGTGTTGTATAAATGCAATGATCTTTTCTCCCCCCCGAGCAATTCCCCCCTGAGCAATTTGCATATGATCCAACCAAAAATTACTAACATAAAAAACCCAAATCGTTTCAAGAAGTATCACCACACCTCCTCATCTAAACTGCCTATAAAAAATACAGCAACGCAAATTTATTCTACTGGGTGTGGAACCTGTCTATGAAGTGTGAGGCATGACAGCAACTGTTTCCATACATCAAACTAAACTTGACGAGGTTATTCGCAGAGCAGCTCTGCGAATTATGACAAAAGTTATTCTGCGAATTATGGGAGGACAGATTACGGAGAGTTATTCTTATCTGCATATAGCAGCTTTGCAAAATACATAGCCAGTGACTATGCCTACATGAGCTGGACCTTTAGACCGCTACGGCAGTCATTCTGTACATGCTATTTGATTTCCTGTTATATGAATCGTACTTTTTTAGCACTATAGAGGGAAGTTGGGACCCCTGCAACACCCTTCATTATAGTATAAGGAATAGTGTGTGTGTGTGTGTGTGTGTGTGTGTGTGTGTGCGTGTGTGTGCTTGCATGCATGCGTGGGTGCGTGCATGTTGTACTATGACTGAACACAAGGCAGCACTGCAATGAACAACCAGGACAGATTTTTTATTAACTAATAACCATCCATACATTTTACAATGCGAAATCCTGAATACAGTGGATAACTTGAATACATAATACACGATTTCCTGGGGATGCTGAAATGTTTACACCTTAGTCGAATGTAAGCGTATTTAATATTTGTATGTATAGGGTGCTGTTGGAAGTCCGCATCAGCCAGAACAGTCTTTGAATTAACACAACAGAATTGAACATGGCGAGCCTTCAAATACTGACCTAATGCAGTCTGGAAAGAATTCCAAATGTTGCAAAAGAAGAGGCTCCATTGTTGTAAAGTGCAAATCATAGCATACTCTCGAGTGCTGAATAAACGTCCCTATACGCATATTTATTTGATGAAAAATGCCACCCTATACGCACCTTATTTGGCACTATACTATTATTAAATTTTAACATTTGTGCCAGCCTATATTCTCCGATAATCGTGGCAAATTATGCAGGGTATAATTTTTAGGAGAGCAATCGTTCACACTCCCTATTGCTAGCGCTAAGCAATCATTCACCGCTCGCGATAAAATCACTTGCTCCCAACTGGAGCTGCATGTGACTCCCTCTGACGGCTAAGTTCCCATCCTTTCGAACGACAGTCGTGAATTTAGCGGGATCCCGTGCTTCTGAGGGTCCTAGATTTTGATTTCGAAGCGTTAGACGATTAAATTTCCATGATTAGATGAATCGGTCAGAATACTTAGTTCTCTGGAGCTCGACAATGTATATTATTAGTTAAAACGCCAAAACCGACCGTAAATGGCCACCGTGCGCAGCGCCTCAAACCGGTCGTAACCAGCTGGCGGTGGTTTCCCCTGAAACAGGATTGCGTTTTCAATTCAATAAAACTTTAATGTCCATCTAAAAATGGAAAATTCCCCGGTTTTCGCAGATATAAAATGCGGTTACTATATCTGCCGTGACGTGAATACGCATAAAGTTTATGCATATTCAGCAGAAAACCCCCAAAATATACGATAATCCGTGTAGCTTTCTATGGCTTCACGTCGAGTAAAAAAAATTGCTTCAGCGCTAAAACAGACAAATATACTAGTGACTTTTTCGCACTATACTATTATTTGTTTTTAACAATTTGCCCCCCTATACTGTTATTCGGCACTATACTATTATTAAATTTGACCGATTTGCCACCCTATACTTTTATTTGGCCTATATGTTTATTTGGCACTCAAGAGTATATACATTCATAAAAAGCAATAAAATATGTAACACGTCGAGGCAAGCATCGTCCCAAAGCCCCAATGTGCATTAAAGGCCACGATGCTCAAACTGCATTCTGTATATGCGCAAGAAAATTGTGCACGCTGCTCTGCGAATAAGAATAACTGTTGGCGTAATTCGCAGAGCAGCTCTGCGAATAGCCAGAGTGTTTACTTAAACAAGTGTGTGGAAGCTATCTATAAAGTGCGAGGCACAACAACGAGTTTCCACACACCAAACTAACCCTATTCAAAATGTTCAACTGACATTTATTTTAACTAATGTGTGGAAGCTGTCTCATCAAAACTTTACCTAACATTAAACTAAACTAGTTGTAGTGTGTGAGATCTGTCAATGGAGTGTGAGGCATGACAGCGACAGCTCCCATAAACCAACACAAAAATGAATAAACCTTTGCCTTTGGCTTTGACTAACATTAAAGCTTAGTCTGGGCTTAGCCTTAGATATTAATAATTATTTTTGTTGTATATACTACCCACAACGCATGCGTACAGACCAATGCTAGTGATCTCGGCCTTTCGGGATCTCGGCCTTAGTGATCTCGGCCTGTTTTGGTGATCTCGGCCAGTGATCTCGGCCTGGTGTCTGGTGATCTCGGCCTGGTCTCTGGTGATCTCGGCCTCGTGTTGCAAAACATAATTAAGAGTGTTTATGCCTTCGAATTAATTATAGTTGTAATATGTACGTATTGTTAGGTATCTATGATCGTTATTAAAAAAATGTGTTTATGCCGTATAAATAAATATAGTTGTATAATTCACTAAAAATGTCCTCGGAATGCTTCATTTTCTGCCTATAAACTGTTCAGCCGAATTTTAAAATACAGCGTGTACAGATAAATATCGATAATAACGGACATAATATGTTTGTAACGAAGGCAGGCTTCTATTATGGTCTTTGATCTACACAACGTTTCCAACCGATTGAATCCTGGCTCGTAGCGACCGCGGTTGTAAATGTGAAGCATTGTATGTCCATTCGATGAGACAGAGCTTTGAACATCAGCGTTTTCTAAATAAACATGGCTTCACTTTGATTACGACGGGAGACGTGGATTGGAAGTCGTGTTTGGCCTCCTACCAGCTGGTCGGTGTTTGGGCAGAGCGTGCGGACCAACAACGACTTAGAGGGGTGGCATCACGGGTTCAACCGCAGAGGGAGACAGCAGATGCCGTTCTACCAGCTGACGGGTCTACTCTTCGACGAGGCAGCGCAGATTGAGGTCACCCTGCGACTGGTGTCCGAGGGGAAAGTTCGAAGGCACCAGAGGAAAACTTTCAAGGAACTACAGGGGAAGATCTCCCTCCAGTGGGATCTTTACAGGGCGGGCGACAGGACTGTTATGCAGTGCCTGAAGACACTTTCACGTTTATATGGCCCCGTCGTGCACTAATCTGTTGTTGGTTATCTACTCTGTTTCTGCTCTACCTCTATGTCCAGCTTGTTACAGAGGCACTCATTAGCTTTTATCGCATGTTATCTGCTAGATGAGCTAGGATTACACCCTTGAAGTCCTCGGTGTTATCATAACAGTTGGTTATCTACTCTGTTTCTTTCTGCTCTGTTTCTCGGTGTATAGTATGTATGATATGTAAATATGCAGATATGTAAGATATGCAAATAGGTTGTTTACTATATGTAAATATGCAGATATGTAAATAGACAAAGGTGTATATTCAAAAGCATTTTTTCATCATGTTGTACAGAGAAGTTGTGGTGCATCTAATTCTAATCATCTACCATTACCTTCTTCGAACCTAACTACAACTAATTCTACATCCATTTTCATTTCTTTGTCAATATCACGTCATTTTCACTGTCAATATCAATATTCACAGGTGGAAGGACGCCCACAGATGACCATCACCAGACGACCACTCTACACAGCAAGCAAGACAGACGACTCATCATGAAGCTTTTATTATTTACATATGAGTGTTTAAGTTTAAAATTATTACTTCCATTAATGTGTAAAAAAAATTTGTAATTATTAGTACTTAGCAACATCTGTTCTACGTATACATGTTCTGTATTTGTGCGTACATTATCCACATTTAACACTAGTGCATTATACTAATATGACATTATCATTTATTGTTTGTATATGTATCAGTCTTTGATATTAGTGTGTTACATTTTTTATGTGATGTTAGTGTGCTCCTGTAGTTTTTTAATTACTAGTATATACCATTACTCTTTTATATTACTGTGTTCCAACTGATGTTAGTGCTCCATTTTGTCTTTGTTGCTATATTATGTTCCATTAGTCTTTATATATCAGTATGTTCCTTTAGTGTTTTATATCAGTGTGTTCCATTAGAAGATTACATCTTGGAATTATTTGTGTGGTGGCAGATCTGAATTTTAAATTATGCAGACATTTCAGTAAGAAGCAAGCATGTGCTTAATAAATGAAATGTTTTTTTCATATTTGCCTGAATTGTTTCTTTTTTGGTTGTATTAATTACTACCAAAACATTGGCATAAAATGACATACAATATACGAATCACATATCATGTATATGTAACAAACATTAACCTGAATGATGGAGACTGCTAACATAATGAACTTTACATACATCACTTTATTTGATTTCGACGAATTCTACAGCGCGAGTACCATCTATAGCGCTCGACGATGGGCGATAACAAGTAACGTCTAAAACGCGTAGATATACGGCAGAGTCCCTGCCAACATTTCAACAAATAATCATCGATTTATGTTCACTGCGTGAACAACATAATTGAAACGTAAAATAATTTTTTGACAAATCGTCCAAATCTATGAATTATCATCGTCTACGACATATGTGACTTGTGACATAACGACCATCCATACGCATATCGCAACATTGCTTAAAAGTGGCATAACAACTCTTAATTATGTATTACAACACGAGGCCGAGATCACTAGAAACCAGGCCGAGATCACTAGAAACCAGGCCGAGATCACCAGACACCAGGCCGAGATCACATAGACACTCTTAATTATGTATTGCAACACGAGGCCGAGATCACCAGAGACCAGGCCGAGATCACCAGACACCAGGCCGAGATCACCAAAACAGGCCGAGATCACTAAGGCCGAGATCCCGAAAGGCCGAGATCACTATGAACCGTACAGACCACCATCAACTCCTGCGTTAGCCCAAGATTGGGCTGTTTTAGAATAAAACGACTTGATATCACCCTTGGCCCGGGTGCGTTTTTCTAAACACGAGTATGTCATTTTCATCAAATGTGGTCGGACCCCCCACATTTTTGGCTTGCCCAGACACATTCGGCGATTCGCCATTTCAATTTTAACTGTGATTTGAGCTCAATCTGGTGTTGTGATCACGAAGTTTTACACGGAATAACGATTTCCGTTCAAGAACACTTACTAAATTTGACAGCCAATTTGCGACTTTATGGCTTACAATAAACATTGTATCTCCTGGATCCGCAATGAAAACCAGAAACTTCGTTCGTCTCGCTTATCCGACTCTCGTCCGATTTCTCGGGAAATTGGCGAGAATACAGCCGCAGTTGAGGGGCATCCTAAAAGGCGGACAAGTAAAAAGGCGGGCAAGGCGGACAGGAATTAACAAGGATGCGTAATAGTGCCGTTCTCCCGCTTTACATGCGCTGTAGTTATTGATGTTGCTTTTCGTGGGTGCCTGCGTGGCACTGCATGCGTGCGTGTTGACGAGCACCCCAAAAGGCGGGCAAGTAAAAGGCGGAGAAGAATTAACAAGGATATACGTAATAGTGCCGTGCTCCCGCTTTACATGCGCTGTAGTTATTGTTGTTGCTTTTCGTGCGTGCGTGCGTGCGTGCGCGCGTGCGTGCGTGACACTACGTGCGTGCGTGCGTACGTGCGTGCGTGTGTACATTGTGATGCCTTTTATCAATAATTTTACAAATATAAAGTATTGTTACCGGTGCAGTTTTCGAGCCACTCCAGTTTTCGACCCATTGAAATCTCGCTTGATATCGCGTTAGAGACGTCACAGCGTCTGTTTACGACAATAACGATACAGAGTCTTGTCTGATCAAAATATATTTTGATATATAATATAATACGGAATACGTTTATGATATACATACCTAGATAAAAACCGACTTTGCATTCTTACCAGACATTATTATCGAGCGTCTGCTGACGTGTGTCTCATTCTTGGCCACGTGACAATAATAGCCCTGTTGTGGTAGATATAAGCAAGCCAGTATTGTCATAAAAGTAGGAATAATTCAAATCTGTTGAATATGCGAGAAAAAAATATACTATTTTTCCGCCGGTTTCCTCGACTCGCGCGACATGTTTCAGACGTTCAATATTCGTAAGTGTTTCACTCAAGACATTTGTTTGCATTGAATAAACGAAGTAGCTGTTGGTGATTTGGTTTATCGATGTCTTATACAAAATGTTTCTTCAGATTTTTTTTAAACGGCATATTCTATTAAGTAGGTCGAAAACTACACCGACCAGTATAAAGGTTGAATAACAACTAGACATTTGTCGAATATTACCGATCTTTTATTTGTGCAGCGCTATCGCTCAATCGCGCATGTTCATAACATAACATAACATAACATAACATAACAGTAGCATTGTTAATTATTGTTAGTTGAAATATTCATCGAATGAGCATAGATCAACATATTAACTAATAATTAAGAAGCACAATCAATCGTAAATTGATAGAAGAGCAGCTAGAGCAGAGGCTAAAGCATGGCAGAGTTGACTTAGATCATTTGGTGTATCTAACTTGGCTAACTGTAAAGTTTTTCATTGTTAATGTACGTCATATTAAAAACAACAACCACACAGCAAGGTGGGGAATTTGAAGGTTTTGGTAGTTTTAATGGGAGTCTCGTCAATGTGGAGTGTTTGGCCGATTCGCGAGATGGCAGCACTATCGTCACGGTCCAACAGCGCCAGGTTTGGGCACGGACCACAGTCACTTTTCCCATAGACGACCATTATAACGTTCTTGCGCCTACATTAAAAATTTATCCTACAATTTTTTTTTTTAATTCACAGAAAATTACAGACTCACTAAGATACCTGGTGTGTGAAATTCGTGAAAATGACATACCTCCTTTTCGCACAAATTGCTTCAATGCATGACACCCCTGCATTTCTGTCATGAAATTCCCCGGTCTCCAAAATATGAGAACACCCTGCCTGATGGCCACTGTGTCCTTACACAACTGGTATACCAACTGACAAATGGCATCATTTCAAAGCTTAGATGCTACTGTGCACAAAAACATCACTTCCACTCACTCATCCACACAATTTCTGCTCTCACAAATAAACCCTATCTGCACAATTAATTTTTTCCTTGGGACTCTTTATCTATGTAATGGCGGACGGATTCTGACTGTGGTCCATGCCCGTTTGTTGTCGTGCGCCGTGCAGTCAGCTGTTCAAGCTGAAGCAGTAAAACCATGCCAAAAACACAATGTTGTGTGCCCCAGTGTTCCCATCGTGGTGGGTTTGTCTTCCAAAGTTCGGATAGCAGGCCTTGGAAAACACAACAGTAGGGTTATAACTATCAAGGGGGATGATGTGCTTGGAAGAATGTGGAAGCCGCCGGTGACAAGTGTCGTCTGTAACAGTCACTTCGTCCCATCAATAGCAATGCCAGAGCTCGTTGGGCGGCGCTAGTAGTGTTGTGATCAGCAAGTTGACGAAAACGTGCATCCGAAGAGGGCACAGATCACAGTGAGAATGCATCCACCCCTACAATGATAAAGAGTCCCTAGGAAAAAATTAATTGTGCAGTTTGGGTGTATTAGTGAGAGCAGGAATTGTGTGAATCAGTGAGTGTAAGTGATGTTTTTGTGCACAGTAGCATCTGGGCTTTGAAATTATACCATTTGTCAGTTGGTATACCTGTTGCATGGCCATTAGGCAGGATGTACTCATATTTTAGAAACTGGGGAAAAGGAGGTATGTCATTTTCACAAATTTCACACACCAGGTATCTTAGTGGTTCTGTCATATGCTATGAAGTTAAAAAAAATTGTAGGATAAATTTTCAATGTAGGTGCAAGAACGTTATAATGGTCGTCTATGGGAAAAGTGACTGTGGTCCATGCCCAAGAGGCCAGTTTATATGGGGTGCCTATTACGGTCCATAGCATCTCAAATGGATCACCTATAATAAAAATGTGCATATACCTGTAAAGCTGGATAAACGTACTTTACTCCTATATACACCATGTTTTATTTCTATAAGTGAAAGTATTTTTTATTGAAGGTGAAATATTCATGATTCTCGCAAATCCAGGATTTACTTTGATTCATGAAAAAAACATTGTATCTTTTTCATTGATCATGACAATGCTTGGACTTGGCTAGCTCTGACTAGTAACATACATGACTCCTAAAAGTGATGCCCCACATGCAACGGTGTCAACAATTCATTGCATTTTGAGCTGCTAAATGTCGCTGCCCGTGCAGTGATAAATTTCTACTACATAAATAATGATTTGTGGCACTCATTTTTAATATTTAGCTTCCCGTGAAGGATGAACTTTGATTTGCAAACATGAATACACGTAAATTCTGCATTTTATTGATATATTTAAAATTTAAAACTGCGCCACTTAGCGAGCATTCTGCAAACCGATACTTTGTCATGTTGTCACAGTGAGCATTTCAAATTAGCTTGTTTAATTGATTATTACACGTATCTACATAAACACAGTCCCTTGATCTATGCAATCTGAAATATGACATGGTGGCAACATTCTGAAGATAAATTGTTTGGTTATACTCAACAATGTATACCTTACTTTTGTGAATACCTAAATATTTTACTAGTAGATCTTCTAACTCAAATTTGTTGCATGCTAGATAATGTTATTTAAATGGTCAAATGTCTCCAGCAGTTGTTTACTTGTTGTTGACCTACTTAGCATTACTTATGTAGGCATCTTGTAAACAATACATCACTTTCATTATATATTACTCAGTGTTCAAGAAATACTATATATAATATAATACTTAGGTTCACAACTATTGTATATATGTATGTATGTATGTATGTATGTATGTATGTATGTATGTATGTATATATGTATATATGTATATATATATATATATATATATATATATATATATATATATATCTATATATATATATATATATATATATATATATATATATATATATATATATATATATATATATTCAAACGTATTTCATCACATAGACATGCATCACACACTGTGTGTATACATTTTATTTCCTATGTAACCATTCATGATAAAACTTCATCATCATCATCATGTGGTGTCATCCCCTCTCGGAAGGTCAGCTATCACAAACAGCTACTCATATCTGCCTTGTGCCATTCTGACCAGATCTTCATACTTCATGTTCTCCATCCATGCCTTGTAATTGTATCTCCATGTGGCTCTTGGTCTTCATCAGCCTTTTAGTCTTACTGTCATCCATTCTCTCCAATATTTCCCTTTAATTTCCTTCTTGTCTGACGATGTGACCAAAACCATTTCAGTTACAGCTATTAAAGACACATCAGCACAGACAATATACACGTGTGTATAGCATATGAACAAGTCATTATTCAGTGCATGTAGTCTATAACAAGGTCCTGTATAATGTGGCCAAATTTGTCAATGTTTGCAACCCTGTTGCAGACAAAATAATGAAGCTACAGTTATATGTTGACCACCAATAGGTTGACAAAATGTAGTAGTTTCAGTATATACAAAAAATACATTAAAATTAATATTAGTATATTTCTTAGGCCAGGTACGCTTTTTAAATCAAAATAGAAAAAAAAACGTGTTTTGAAAACGTTGACGGGGGTGTCTTTAAAGTGCTCTAACATGAAAACTAATTAACATACAGCCATACAACTGATACTATGATGTATCTTGATATATAACACTTTGCAATAGCTTAATTATCTCAAAATGGTCCAACATAGCTAACATCAGACTTCATTCAAGAGGCGAGTTATGGTATGTACAGCTGATGTAACATACGGTATTCATACACATTTATAAGTCATATATTGGGCCCATGTAGTCTATTTGTGGTAAGCTTAATGCACCCCTGCCATGGGAATGCACCAGTCAGTATTATGCCTCGGGCGGGGGGGTTCGGTTTTTGTCTAATTCCCCACTCTGACCTGGCACTGGGCCTGGGCAGGAATATTGAGTCTAATTCTCTGATGCCTGATATATATCCCCACATACCTGGTATCTACCCTCACATGCCTATATGGAGGAGGGGTACATTTGTGTAAAAATGTAAACAAGCTGATCAGTTCTTATTAATTCCCCAACAAAATGGCTCGAGAGGTATCCCTAATAATGACCCTGTTATAAAAAAACTATTATCGCGAGTTTAGGAAGTTATTATAAGCTTAAGTCTTGCTCCAAGAAATTAAAAAATTTGTCACCTTCATCGATTGACCGGGACAGTCGTAGTGAACATTATGTGGAAATGACATCCTAGGCCTGGGGTGCCATTTCCACATAATATTCGCTTTTTACACCTCTGTAAATAAGATGAATATTTTGAATTTTATTTAAATGTTTGCTAAAAAATTAACTGAAAAATGGTGGATAGTTCATAGTAAATAATAAATATTAATTAGTGAATATTCCAGAGTTCAAACAGATTGTGAATGTATTTTTTTTATCGATTGTAGCTCTTTGAGTGCTGAATACATTCTGTCATTAATGTTCCCTATATTGACATAATTACCTCATAATTACCATTGCCTCTTTTCTTAGTGTATAGAGATCAATGTGTTCCAGTTGATCATTGATGAAATTGTGGTTTGTTGGCAATTGCCAACATAAAAACAAGAAAACCCAGCTAAGAATTGTCAGAATATTAATTTTATTCATTTTGTCAAAGGCTTGAAGCATTCAGCCTTTTCGTATTTACGCATACATTGACATTGTACAATAAGTACAGAAATCACAGGTTTCACAAACACACGCACGCATGAACGCATGCACACACACATCAGGTGCAAGTATTGAACTGATAATTATATTAATAATAAAAAATTATAATTAATAAATAAATAAATAGACTTGAATAGTAAAAAGTAAATTATATATATAATAATATATACAGGCCTTACATATATACATATATGAAATAGTCAAATTAAATTTTGAGGCTGTTGCTACCTAACATGAATAACATTACAGAAAACGTTCATTTTATTTCAATGCATAGAGCAACTATATAGTGTTCGTCTGTTTGCAAGATATATACTAAAATGCGGTTCGAAAGATGTGAGTCTTTAGTCTTTATCAATACAATTAAAATTTAAGGACACACACGCATGCACATTACACCATGACAATAATTAATAGGACGAGTCGATGAGGAATAGCACCGCTACTCTGCTAGTATTATGAACACGTGCAATTGAGCGATAGATTAGTTAAAAGATCGGTAACATTTTTATAAATATTGAGTTGTCATTTAACCTTTATTTTATATTTGTTAAATTGTGGATAACAGAAATCGCAATGCACACATGCACACATGAAAAGCAACAACAATAAAAGCGACAATAACCACAGCGAATGTAAAGCGGGAGCATGGCACTATTAATATTATAATGAAAATTAGATGTGCTCATTTTAAACGGAACAAAAGACTTTGTGAAAAAAATGCTGAAATCTTAAAGCTGAACAACTTGCTTCTAAACTATGCAATAATGACTTCAAAAACTTCTGGAAGGACATAAAACATATGAATAATGCCAAGTTGCCAAATCGTAGCAATGTCGGTGGTGCTTCAGGTGCGGAGAATATAAAGAATATGTGGCTTCATCACTACCAGTCTCTACTTAACTCTATACCTGGCTCTCCAGCCAACATCAAGAAGATCAATGAGTACTGTAGCAATGTGCAGCTTAATGATCAAATGATTGTTAAAGTTAAGGAAATTCAAGATATAATACATGCAATGCCTATAGGCAAAGCCCTGGGTTATGATAGTCTAAGTAATGAACGTTTTATATATGTGAATAAAAAACTTCATGATCTCATGTCACTGTTATACAGCAGCATGTTAATTCACGGTTTTTTAACAGATGCTATGATGATTACAATCAGCCCCCATAATTAAAAATAAGGCTGGTGACCTGTCTGTTAACAATAACTACCGACCCATTGCTCTGGCCACAATTGCTAGTAAATTATTTGAATCTTTGATATTATCCAGGGTTTCTACTTTTTGAACTACATGTGTAAGCCAATTTAGATTTAAAAAGCACCATTGAACTGAAATGCTCATATTTTTATTAAAAGAATAGCGAATGGCATATCTATGTATTTCACTACGTTGGATGCCACTAAGGCTTTTGATAAAGTCAACCATAGTAAACTATTCACCAAATTAATTGAACGGGGCTGTCCTTCTTTTATTGTGCGCATTCTTTATTATTGGTACAGCACTCAGAAATTCAATGTCAGATGGTGTCGTAGCTTCTCTGAATTTTTTTACTGTTTCATACGGTGTTAAGCAGGGTGGAATCCTTTCTCCACATCTTTTTAATGTTTACATGGATGACTTAAGTGTAAATTTGAATAAACTAAAAATTGGTTGTCTTTGTGCAGGCACCATAATGAATCATATGTATGCCAATGATCTTTTTGTTTTTTTCACCTAGGGTTGAGAAAACTGCACTGATTGTTGTGGCGAGTACGGCAATATGTTTGATATAACATACAATGCCAACAAATCTTTCTGTATGGTTATTGATAACAAACATTAGGACAAGAAAAATATTCACCCTGTTGTTAACAATAAACATACACTACCTCACACTGAGAAATGCATGTAAATATCTTGGCCATATTATAAACAATAACCTTACTGATAATGATGATATTGCCAGGCAGAAAAGATTTATTTATGTGCAGTAAAATGTTTTAGCCAGAACATTTAACTTATGCAACAATACCATTAAAACAACTTAATTTAATTCATACAGTGGTTCAATGTATACCTCAAGTCTTTGGTGTAATTTAAAAAAACAGAGTCTGAAAGGTATTACTGCTGCTTATAACAACAGTTTTAGAATTTTATACAGCTTGTCACAACATTGTAGTACAAGTCATATGTTCGCTACTAATTATGTAAAATCCTTTAACGAACGCTCATCAATATTTTGCCTTTTATGCCGGTTAAAAAAGTCCGATAATCCACTTTTTGTATATTATTTTCACACTTTGATTTATTATCGAAGTCCAATGATTAAACATTGGAATGATCAAGTGTTTGCTTTCAATTTATGATGTGTGTACTTTATATATATATATATATTCTAACTTATTTTACATATACTTTTACTGCACGACATTTATATAAGTATATTACTATATATTTTATTCTCACTACATCATAGTACATGTACCTTTAATGTTCAACATGTGTGTATTTTTATGTTTTTTTCTTGTATTGTATGTATATATATATGGGCGCTTACCTGAAATAAAACATTTATTATATAATATTATTATTATTTATATTATTATTATTAAGCAACTTTATTAATTCTTGTCCGCCTTGCCCGCCATTTAAGGTGCCCCCACAGTTGATGGCGCCGCCTCGCGTGGTACAAGAATAAGTATCCTGTAGCGGCGGAGTCGTGTTGTAGAATATTTTCTTCATCATGATTCGACTGAATGAAAAACGTTTCGATCCACAGAGTCACCTAGAAAAACACGGTTGGCAAAAAGGTACTTAGATATTAAACACTGCTTACTGAATATATTCTGGATGCTAGGCAAATGTATACCGAACTTCAAAATGGGCGATAATGTGTTGTGTTGTACAACTGAACACAATAAATTATTGTCACAAGGAATCATAGTCGGAATGCACCTCTGCCTCAATGCACCAGTCGCAGCCCCATTTATGATATGTGATAATTTTGGGGTTCTTTTTATGAAATGTCTGCGTGACTGATGCTTCTTTCAATATCACCCATATGGTTACTACTGTACTGGTCAAAACGGCGACAAATCTAAAAGGTGCTCGGACATCTCGGCCCACGTGACAACTCGGCCCAGTTCGAGATAGCGCAGCTCCGATTTTGAGACAACTCGGCCGAGGTGTTGAGACAGGTCGGTCCCTGGTTTTGAAAGTTGTATTACTTCAGAGTTGCAACTGTGCGTAGGTTACGCAAATCATTCAAAGGAAACATTTAACAGTCGACGTAAAACCGGCCTCAGTGGACGGAAGCATCCTCGTTTTGGCTCTGCCTGTCACTAGTTTGTTTCGTTCCACTACGCTTCACCACTGTATGTGCACATCGAAATGAGCGTCTTTTTCACAAAAAAAGTCAATCCTATCACATTTCGTTAGATACACAATCATGAATAGGTTTAGACCACTGAAATAGTATCTTGTCAAAAGTCATTGTCAGAATTTCAGAATGCGTTCCACGACCACGACACTACGTTTTCGTCTCATTGTTACATTTGCCATATTTTCGTTGTTAGGCCTACTTGTATTTGCTGCAGTTTGAAGAAAGATAGTTACCACATCACCGCAATTAATAACTGTTTCACGAAACATTAAAAGTATTGTAGTATTTAGCTTGTGTTTGTGTGCCGAACGTGGTCAATAACGGGGAAGTCGAAATCCGGCTTTTTTCCCTCTGAATTCGAATTTTTACCAGATTCTGTCTGCTAGTTTATGCAAGTAATTTTCTTGCGGTATGATTGGAACTTCTATTAAACATAATTCTGAACTTCAGAAGAGAAACATGGTCGGTTTGATGCTAATAATGTATTATGATTCAGCTATTAAACTGGAAAATACTTTTTATTGCATTTGGCTCTTTCCAAATTCTAAAGATATATTAATGAATTATAAAAAATAAAAGCGATAAAGGTCAATACATTATACACATACACACACCTAATTGTTGAGGTTGACATTGATACTGGGTGTAAATTTGTTGTCCTTCTCCTTCTGTCACTGTTCCCATTTCATTATCGTCTCCACCACCTGTCACCACTCCCTCTATCCCTTGCTGTTGTTCTCCACTCTCCTCCAAAACCCGCCTGTCTTCGCACAGTCCTCCCACCTTTTTCACGAAAACTGCTACATTGCTGATCCGACCATACTTCAACTGAGTATAGGCCTCTAGGCTTTTCCATGCCTTCATTTCAAGCATGAAACTTCGTAGATATGTAGAATAATATAATATTATAAGGATAATTTTCAGATTCACAATGAATTTAGCATAACAAGTGCATACTACTGAAATGGCATACAAGTAATAATTTTTAACATTACCCTTAACCAATTTCCACATCACAAGGGGGAATTTAAACAGGTGTTATATTTCTTGTTAGTCAGAGTATCACTTTAGAAGATCCTACCACAAATCTGACACTAAAGATTTGCTCAGTTCCTAACTTCTATTCAAAGCATTCAAGGACGACTTGGTAAGAGTAAGAGCCTTGGTAGGCCTTCTCGTCATCAAAGTCAAAGGGAAGCTAACTTCAGCTAAATACTGCTAATGTCCGATGCTTTGTTTCAATGCACTTTGTACAATGCTGTTATTCAAACAAAAAGACCTGTTCAATGAAACAATACAAGAGTATCAAGCTAATTACTATGGCCTCCGCACACTGCTAACATACACAAATCAAAGGACAAATGACATGAAACAATCTGCTCAGTAAAACAAAGCAGGAGTAGTGATGCCAATTAATATAGGCATAAAACATTCTTAACTCACACAAACCAAAACCAACCAACATAAAAGATCAGCTCAATAACACAATACAAGAGTAGGATGCCAATTACTATCTCTAACTAAGCGGGGTCGAGTTGTCTCTAACCTGTCTCTAGCCATTTATCATTGGGCCGACCTGTCTCGGCTCTTGGGCCGAGTTGTCTCAAAATCGGAGCTGAACTGTTTCGAACTGGGCCGAGTTGTCACATGGGCCGAGTAGTCTAGCATTCATCCAAAAGCAAAACGGCGACTAACCAAAACGACGATTATCCAAAATGGCGACCTCCTTGGTCAAAACGGCGACAAGTTGAGTCAAAACGGCGACAAATATTGGCCAAAACGGCAACAGATATTGGCGCCGTATTTATGGCAGGGTCTTTGGTTTGCTTATTCCAAACAGCCCCTTCTGGGGCTAAAACAGGAGTGTGGGTGCTTGGTGCACATGAAAAAGGTGCATATAAGTGTGGGAAATATTAAATTTTGAACAAAATAGTGCAATTAAAAAGTGGATTAAAATCAGATGTCCTCCTTATTATTAGGCTTATAGATGAATGAGGTGAACTGGAGGGGCAAGATAGAAGGTGCTCACAGCTAGTTGGAAGGGGTGAATGGAGGGGAGTCTTATTATTTCAGTGGGGAGTAGATTCTAGGCTCATATGACTCTGGGATAGAAGGAGTATGCATATGTGTTGATGCGTGCTTGTATTTGTGTATATTTATCAGTAATGGTCAGTACGGTGACAAACCAAAACGGCGACATAAATAAACAATCATTGTGTATAAGCGTCACATACTCGTTAAAAAATAAATAATAATGGTGCATATACCTGATGTGGATAACCCCCGATGTGGCGTACACTTGGTTGATTTAAAATATGTTATAAGTGACACAAATAATAATAATAATCGTGTATAGATATGGCATGCATCTCAGTTTCGATTGTTGTTGGTTTTTTGTTCTATCACTCATTAGTCAAAATATAATTAAAACCACAAATAACATACATTACAATTCCTGTATTGGATATTTATTATAACCATAACACACACAAAAACAACAAGCACTAGAATGAAGCTTACAAAACTTCAACGCATTACGTTTTGTGCAAACGTGCATGCATAATGTCTTAATTTATAATATATTTCATTTATATTTAAAGCCGCAAACGCTAATTACTACTTGTAAATATACATTTTATAAGGCTATACCATTTTTATTTAGCATCCTATCAAACTGTTAGACTTTATGCTGATTTATTGGCATGACAAATTGTGCAGTATAATGGTTTTTATACCGTATACTGTACAGGGTTGAAAAAATCATGAATTTTTTTATAAGATTTTTTATTTGAATAAAAATTTTTTTTAATCTGGTGTATAGACATTAATAAATTTTATATAGATGTTGATGTATTTATAAACTCTTTCAAATGTGTTCTATTAAAATCGATCTAGGTATTTGTCTTAACAAAGGGTACATGATTTTTGCTTATATAAAGACATTAGACAATGTCCACAAGGCCTCACATCCTGTAGTTGCATAATCTGTCTTGGAAAGGAAAGCATGCTGTATGTCTGTGGCTGTAGCAGTGCTAATTATTGTTTGCTGAGAGGGTGGATTAGCACCTGTGCAGGGCCCTGTGTACTCTAAGGGTTTCTAACCAGACTGCAAACTGGTACAGTATTAAACAATTGTAGTCCAGACTGTCTCACTTGAGTCAACATACTGAATTGATAACAACCAGCACAAACTCTAACTGGACTTTAACTCTGGGCTTCTGACTTGAAAAGTGGAAGACAACTTTGTGTGGCTTCACTGCATTCAAAAAGGGAATAGCTCAGACATACACAATGTCATAAAATATTTGACTGTCAGGCTATCTGGTGTCAATACAGCTACACAAAGTGTGCACCCTTTGTGCTTTTGTGTTAAAAAACATACAAAACTGTGTTGATCTCAATGCTTGTAAACAATTATTTGTGCTAAATTCATATAAATCAGCGATTAAACAAATCGGAAGTAAAAAAAATCATAAATCAATGATTTTTTGGAGGGATTTAAATCAAATAATTTAAATCAAATAACCCTGATACTGTATGTTCTAAAACATGGTTATTTTTTCATAGCTAAATTGCATGTTTTCTAATATGTAAGAAGGTATTAGATCACAGTAATAACACATTTTGTATATATATATATATATACATACATTGTCTATATATATATATATTATTGCAATGTTAGAAGCTATTAATAAATATCAGTGTTGCAATATCAGGTCCTGATGTAAAACATGGTTTTTTTTTCATAGCTAAATTACATATTTTCGAATACACTGTACATAAGAAGATGTAAAATCACAGTAGTAACATGTTTCGCATATATATATATATATATATATATATATATATATATATATATATATATATATATATATATATATATATATATCAGGCCTCAACATTAAGCTGTTATACCCAGTGGCTCGTCGGGCCAGTAGATTTTTAAAGTTACTGTCCCCCCAAAAAGTTACTGGCCCAAATTGTTGATTAAAAAAAAAAGTTTGGCTGTGATTTCTTTTACCGTTGGTGATTTACTTTTATGCTTTCCGTCAGTATTCCGCATGGCAGACAATGTTGCTGCTAGAATCGTTTGAGAATCAGAAGCCCCTGTCGAAGCTGCAGCAGGTCGCGTTTTGAGAACGACAGGTAATGCTGTCATGTGCATACTGTCGTAATTTTTTTTATAATCCATATCGAGTTACAGTTAGTTATGCTAAAAAATAAGACAGGCGAATCGGACCTGACACTGTATATAACTATAATTGTTACAATTGGGTTTTATTTCTTCCGAATATAAACTTTTGGACTGAAGTACAAAGTTATGGTAAACTTAGCTATCTGTGCCGTAGCGTGTCCTGGAATGTATGTTAGACACTGAAATCGGTACGTTGAAAAGCGTATCATGATAGCTGAAGAAAATGCTGCGATATATCGATATACTGGTAACACAGCGCAACCCTAGTAAAATATAGGTGTTCGCAATGCATGACTTGTTGTGAGGCTCGTATATATCAAAACAAGATGGCAACACAAAAGCACATGAGATGAAGATTGTGTTTAATTGTAGCGCCGTGGTGGATGGCAAGAACAAGTGATTGAAATGATGGCCTGTTGCTGTGACTAATCGTATAAAAACTATCTGAAACTATGATGGCCCACCGGGCCAGTAAAATACGAAACCTTGTGGCCCGAACTGGCCCGACAACCTCAAAAAGGGCGTCAGGCCAGTGTTAATGTCGAGGCCTGTATATTATTGCAATGTTACAAACTAGTAATACATATCAGTGTCGCAATGTTCGTCTGGTCCTAAAACAGTTTTTTTCATAGCTACATTGCATATTTTGAAATATATAAATTGACCAATGAAAATCGCCATACATTCCCTTTAATGTAGCTGTAATCAAAATGTCACCCCATCCAAACATCGCTGTTTGATTTGCTATTCACTAAACAGGTCCGAGAATCTTTGTACATGCAGCCAAGAGCTGGTCAATCGTCCGCTCATCAGCGAGGTACTCCTACATATTGAATAACCGCACTGGCTGTCGGAGGTATGTGACACACTGATGGCACTTGAGCTTCCGCTCGGACACAAGGTGGGCTTGGATTTTAACAAGAGATTTAACAAGATTTGTCATCCAAGCCAAAGGCCCAGATGGCAAGTGGACAAGGAAGCCATTGGCTTATCGAGAGTCCAACAATATTCATCTAAGTATAACCCACCCTCCTGAGATATGTGTCAACCTTGTTTTTAGACATATTCATGTTGCTAGCAGTTACACAATTCGTAGACAATTTGTTCCATTCATTTATTCTCCTCTGTGAGAACAAGTACTTCCTGATATCCAGTCTACACTGATCCTTTACTAATTTTACCTTATGTCCTCTAGTTCTACTATGTTTCTTGAGTGAGAAAAATATGTTTCTATCAATATCTTCATACCCATTCAATATCTTAAAAACTTCAATCTGATCTCCTCTTAACCTCTAGAGTTGTTAAACCACATTCTTTCAGGCATTCTTCATAAGGTCTTTCAGTTCTGGAATAATTTTAGTTGCTCTCCTCTGTATGCGTTCAAGCATATCTATATCCTTCTTACGGTATGGTTTCCACGCTTGTATACAGTATTCTAGATGAGGTCTAACTATTGCTTTATACGGAGGTATAATTAGCTTTTTCCCTTGTACGTTATGTTTCTCCTAATCAACCCAAGAATTTGATTACCCTTTGAAGCTGCGCAATCCCACACTGTTCTGAAACTGTCTTATCAGCACTTATTGTTATTCCTAAGTACTTTTTTTTTACAGTAGTACCTAGAACGGTATCTCCCATATTATGGTTTATATCCAAGTTCCCGTGTCCTGTATGTAGGCATTTACATTTCCTAAAAATTTAATTACATCTGCCATTTTTCAGATCATTTAAGTAATTTGTCTAGATCGTTTTATAAATGTTGTTTATCACCATCAGTGTTAACCTTTCTAAACATTTTGTTTCATCCGCAAATTTCAGTATGTTGTGATATATATTAAGAATAATAAAGGTCATAATACTGATCCTTGTGGTACCCCACTCAAAACTGATTTCCAGTTTGAAACCTCTCCATCTACTACAACACGCTGTCTTCTGTCAGTCAGCCATTGTTCTATCCAGTCAATTATGCCATCCCCGATACCATGGGCTTTTAATTTAAGTAGTAATCTTTGATGTGGCACTTTGTTAAAAGCTTTCTGAAAATCTAAATAGATAATGTACTGGCGATCCCTCGTCTATCCACTTAGTGATTTCAAGTGCCATCAGCGTGTCACATACCTCCGACAGCCAGTGCGGTTATTCAGTCTGTAGAAGGAGTACCTTGCTGATGAGCAGACGATTGACCAGCTCTTGGCAGCATGTAAAAAAATTCACAGACCTGTTTAGTGAATAGATGCAAATCAAATAGCGATGTTTGGATGGGGTGACATTTTTATTACAGCTACATTAAGGGGAATGTATGGCGACTTTCATTGGTCAATTTATATATTCCAAAATACGCAATGTAGCTATGAGAGATCTGTTTTAGGACCAAACGGACATTGCGACACTGATATGTATTAATAGTTTCTAACATTGCAATAATATATATACAAAACATGTTACTACTGTGATCTACACATGAATGACATAGAGAAGGACAGATAGGCAGCTGTTGGATTTCACACGAGGACTTCATGGATGAAATCAATATCCATCTAACTGGAGAAAACCAGCTAGGGCCTCAATAACAAGCTGGAGATACAGCAAAAGTTCAAGAATAGGCAGTACTAATGAATGATATACAGAAGATTATATAGAAAGTACACAGGAATGATATACAGAAAATTGTCATGTACAAACACACGCCCCCAACCAGCTACCTGTCTGCCATACTACTCTTATAAAAATTTTATTAAAATACATTTGGATGGTGAATACTGCGTTTCTAAAGTGGGCTTGTCATAGAGTATATTTATTTCGTGTGATTAAATTATATTGTTCACATGCTCGGAGCAGAAATAAAATGATTGTTAAATGTTCAGTTTACCTACATTCAATTTATTCAGTATTTATTAACTAAGTAACTGTACTTGAGCACTTGTGCAAAAGAACTAAGCATTTACATGCAAATTGTCTCTGTATTGCCCTAGTATAATGTGATCACGGGGTAAGCGCCCAAAATCGTACCCATTATTTTTTACATGTTTTCATGTGCCTCTAACTTGAGAAGTTTTCAAGCTATGTATCTGAAATTTGCTGAAAATGTAGACATGTTGGTACAGATTGAGAATGCAAAATTCGAAAATGAAAGGTGGCATGAAAATGGGTATACTTGGTGCACAAAAATAAGGAAATTGATTTAAAAAAAAAAATTATATTGTGTTCTGTTTCATGTAGTTTATATTGAAGCTGAAAGTCAACTGTTCTGCCCAATGGTGTTTTATCCTAAATTTCTCCAAAATTGGCCAAACATGTCCAAAATAAATGAGGCAGAACACCATCCAGAAATGAAATATGTTGTTTACCTAATAAAGGACTATGCGATTATTGCCAAGTATCCCTGACAATAGAGGGTTGCAATTCTTCGATACTATGCATGGCATAGGCTCTGAACAGATTGTCAGACTTCCAACTGGAAGCAACAACATACTAGATGTCTTCATCACAAACCTGCTAAATCTAATTCAGGAGTGTAAGACCATTCCTGGAATTACTGACATCGTGTTTGTTGAGACCAGCACTCGTGCCAAGAGAAACAGACCACCACAAAGGAAGACCTTCGCATGGAAGAACACTGATACAGATACATTGAGGGTTATATAAACATCTTTACTAGTTCCTTTACCCAAGACAACACAAACCAAACTAACATAAACGACTTATGGAACCTCTTCAGAGATTCGTGTCTGGAGTTGATGGAAGCCAGAGTTCCATCAAATATGTCTACCCCAAGATACAGCCAACCCTGGGTCACCAGGCAAGTGAAGAGAATATCCAAGCGGATAAAAAGAGCCTTCCACAAGGCCCACTTGATGGGTGACCCTGACTATTTTCACCGATATGAAAGGCTGAAGAAGGGTTCCAGATATGAATGCAAGAATGCCTATAACAACTACATCAAGGACATTGTCACCAACAATGAAAACCCAAAGAAGCTATACACCTTCATCAAAGGAAAGAGATGTGACAGCAGTGGTGTCACCCTCCAGAAGATAGACTGTGTACAAGCCAACGATCCACAGAAGAAAGCCACTATACAGAATGAGCAGTTCAGTAGCGCCTGTACCACCGATGACAGCACCAACATACAGAAGATCCTCCATGGCCTTAAGCCCTTAACCCACACAAAGCTACTGGTCCAAACAACATCCCGACCAGGCTTCTGAAGGATTTCGCACTAGAAGTCAGCCTAGCACTTACATTAATCTTTTGAGCATCACTGCACCAGGGCACAACACCAGATGACTGGAAGAAAGTTAATATCGCCCCAATATTCAAGAAGGGTGGCCACAGCAGTCTGGCAAACTACCGCCCCATATCACTAACATCAATATGTAGCAATGTAATGGAGCACATCATCTACAGCCAGATTATGCAACACCTTGACACACATAAGATCCTCTCCAACCAGCAACACGGCTTCAGAAAGAGGAGATCATGTGAAAGCCAGCAGATCATAACGCTATAAGATCTAGCAGCTGCATTAGACCAGGGGGAACAGATTGATGCTGTCATGCTTGACTTTAAGCAAGGCATTCGACAAGGTGTCCCACCAGCTGCAGCACTATGGCATTAGGGGCATGACCTCGACAATCTGCAACAGTGGGAGAAAGACTGGAAGATGTCATTCAACCCAAGCAAATGTGAGGTCATCAGAATCGCTAGGAAACGGAACCCTATTGCAGCCACCCATGCCATCCTAGCAATCTGACTCTTGTGAAGACAGGAAAGTACAATAGCAGGAAACTTGACTTGGAATTACCATGTCCACACTGTCATGACGAAAGCCAACAACAGCCTCGCTTTCTCTCAGGAGAAACCTCTCTAGCTGCCCAACCAACATCAAGGCACAGTGTTACAAGACCCTGGTTAGGCCTATCCTAGGACCCCACACAAAGTCCAACATCCTGAAGTTGGAAGCTGTCCAACGGCAAGTGGCTAGATTTGTAACTGGGGACTACAGGACCACTAGTAATACCAGTCAGTCTGAGTACATAGTCACATCCCCAACCCTAGACACCTTCAAGGTAGGGTTGGCCACTCTGGACGCTTAAGCACTTGACACAAATTTTACCTTTTTATTCTTAACCTAATTTAGTCACATTTTAGCACAGGTTTTAGCATGATTTTAAACAGCGCACAACAGTATATAGTCTCCACATTCACGATGTACATAGCCAACACATTCACGTTATATGTAGTCACCACAGTGCGGCAATGTTTCACTGGGATTGTGCATATACGAGGAAGAAGAAGAATTTGGATGTTGCAACAATGAAATACAGGCTGAAATAATTTTCAGAAATAAAAAAATCCCCAGTTTTTTGCATCCGGCATACCTGTCCTTCCCCTTCTCGTTCTTTTTTTTTGTTCACAATAAATTTAAGAAAACTTTTTTTTGGTTGCTTACCCCTTGTTCATATTATACTTTTACTAGAGCATTACAGAGAAGATTTGCATGTAAATGCTTAGTTCTTTTGCACAAGTGCTCAAGCATTGCCACTTAGTCATTGGTTAAACATTTGTAGTAAATTCTGAGACATCAACGTTTTGACCATTGGTTGATTTCACATGGAATGACATGCATATAATCTAGAACTATATATTCAGAAGGTTTTTTTGCATTTGACAACAATATTGACATAATTTTCTTACAAGAGATGGAATATGTAGTAACGTCAGTTATATGATTTTATATTGTGTTGTAACTTGTAATCTATTGAATAGATAAAAACACAAAATATGTATATTTGAAATATTTTTTTCAACATGAAGCCATATGTAGGTGCATTAATTATCCAAATAAGATTCATTTGTGTTCTAACATGTTTTATTGTTGAAATATAGGTCTAAAATACATTTTTGGTTCAATTTCACATATAAAAACTCCCAACTTCAATGGCAGATTGTTGGACAACTAATATATATATATGTGGAATTATAGTATGTATGTTACTATCTACATATAGTGGAGAATAAGTATGCCAAATCTCAGAATTATAGCACAAATAGTTTTTGGGTTATTGGTATTTTAAGTAGAACAAGAAATCTTCATGATTCCGTAAATTGGCAAAAATGACAGGATCTGCCAAATTTGAAATGGTCATAACTCGGAAACTATTTGAGCTACAGCCCTATGGTTGACGTGTGGTTTTATTGGCCTGTGGATGAATTGGTAAAAAATGTTGTTGAATTCAAAAATATGAGTGCAACATGCCTTGGTTGATCTGAGACGGAAAGCCTCAATAGCAGTTAACCACATCTTAAACAATTTCTTGTTGAATAAAGGGTGCAGTCAAAGGAGTAAATAATTATTAATCTTACTGTAAGTGGAACATTTTGAACTTGCCTTGGACTGAGGTGACACATAAGATCTACTCGGCTCTTAATTTCCAATCAAAGCATTCATGGTAGATTGTGCTAGTAATGGAATTAGCCCTCACTTTGAACACTTGTTATTCCTGTATCAAAAGGAAGCCAGTACAGTGGCCAGGTGTGAATAACTGAGCATGCTTCCCATTCAATATGATGTCACAGAAAACTGTACATAGATCAAAGACAATACACAGATGGCTCTGTTGCATTCACAAACAACAGTTCGTTATCACTGTCATTGCTCTGTATTGTTATATACAGAGCGATATAGAAACAAGAAAGAAACAAGATGTTCTGATAATAATACTTTTATTTATTTAAGTTATTAAACCATATATGATATTTTTAGTAATATATTATATATCAATTAATTTTAATGATACAACAAATTGTATAAGTTCTAATGATCGTCTCGCTTATTGTGTATTAAAATGATAAAATATAGCGGCATATGTTATGCAGAAGGAACTAAAAGCTATAAAAGCAGTTACAAAGTAAACAGTTCTGGTTAATGTGAAACTAAATCAGTTAATGAAACAAAGAATCAACAATTGAGAGGATATGCTTTATTCACAATAAGACACATAAGCTTCATTTGGCATCAAATGCCGCCTCATTCTCTTATGGGGGCGAGTCCTTGGTTATAGCTTCATGTGCTCAGAGGATGAAGTCAGCAGAGTTGCGGGCCGAATTCACCATGCCCGAAATCACATGTATTTAATATATTTGAATGTAATATTAAATATGACATGATATGAAATTAGAACAAAATATGAACCAAAACATGTCAAAATAAAACACTGTAGTTGATAAAAAATGGACACTAAATTGGCTGAATGATTTCTATAAAAATGGTTAAAAAGTAATAATTGTGAAGTAATATAAGTATGGTCTTGGTGTAATATACTAATATAAATAGTTTAATTTTTACTATACATGTTTCACTGTAATCATATCAGTGGGGCATTCTGACCAAGCGGTTGGAGCATTCCGACCATGCCTGTTGGCTAAAACTTGTTGATATCGTCAACTACATGTGGTCATGCCCGGATGACCCAGGCCCAGACGGCAAGGGTGTGTACTGTGCTGGACTCGTAGTCAGTACTAATCACCATTGATTGACATTATTGCCAAAAACAAGACCAATGTTATCACAAACAACCTCGGTTTTATCTTGAATACATTACAAATCATTAATAAAAAAATTAGCATTAAAAGAAATTTGTGACATATCATTGCAGTATGATAAAAACTGCTTTGCCATGTAATTGGGCAACACATGAAGGTCTAAATTGAAGAAAGAAAATGTAATGTATAATTAGTACTTGGTATTCAGATAGTAGTATTTTATAAAAGTTGGAATAGTGTTGATAAATTATGAAGTACGGATACCTGTGCATGTATTTCATTTGTGCTGCCAAGTTTTAATTAAATTTATTTATTTATGATTTTTTAGAATATGTAATTTAATTTTAAGGGAATTTTTTATTTTATCTTAAGTTTTATAACTGTGGATGTAATCTTTTGAGTTGATGTGATTGATGGCTCATTGAAAATCCCATTATAAAGTAATAAACGTGACATGGTCACCATCGGGAAATAAAACTTTTACTACTGCTACTACAACTTTTATCTGAAGTTTTATAACTGGATGTAATCTTTTGAGTTGATGTGATTGATGGCTCATTGAAAATCCCATTATAAAGTAATAAACGTGACATGGTCACCATCGGGAAATAAAACTTTTACTACTGCTACTACAACTAGATAAGTTTTGATGTACTTGTACTAAACTGTTTGACTATGCTGATTAACTATCAAGAAACTTTGATGCTGGTTACAAATATTTTTGGCAGATTTTTCTCCTAAGCCAGTTCTTCTTATGGTCTAACATTGTTATGTCTTTCAATGTTTCATTGAATGCTCTTGGCCTGTGTTCTGTTTGTGTTCAGAACTTCAGAGATAAATTACCATTTCAAATATCACATTCCAAGAAACTGGAACATCAATCCACTGAAGGTGACAGAGTTTGTTCTAAACTGTTTTCTTTTTCAGGAAGTGGCCTTGGTCGCGGTGAGAATGGGATAAAAGAAGCAATTAAAGTTAAGATTAAAAATGACACGACAGGGGTAAGTCCGTCATGCTCAGTTGTTTTATATATATATATATATATATATATATATATATATATATATATACATATATATATATATATGTATATATATACATATAATATATATAATATATTATATATGTATATTAAAGGGAATATATATATATACACATATATATATATATATTATATATGTATATTAAAGGGAAATAAAAGACATGTTTTGGGGGCAATACACCTAAAAGAGTTAATAAAAACTAACAATTTCCAACTACAATAAAAATTTTCACACCAGTGGTTTACTAGGAAAAAGTTGTTGAACTTGTAATCCACAGGTGCCGCCATTGAGGTCAATAAACCTATGTAATGTGTGCCACTTTCTACACTGCCAAAAATAGTTTTATTTTCTTGAATCAAGAACATTTTCTTGAATTAAGAAAAAAAATTGAAGTTTTTTCTTAGCAAGTTCCAGATATGTGACTGAATAAGAACATCTTCTTAAATAAAAATTTAATTTGAGATAAATATTCTTAATGTTAGAAATTTTTCTTGAATTAAGAAAACCTTTTCTTATTCAAGAAAACATTTGAAATAAATGTTCTTAATGCAAGTTTTTTCTTGAGTTAAAGCTGCTTCCTGAATTGGTTCAACCCATCGCAAATGTGGTTTTTTATGTCCAGATGTTTAGTGTGTGACTAGTTTAAGTAATGTGCGCAGTCTGTTTAATAAAAAAGCCTATTTATTTAAATAATTTAAAGAATTGACTTGAGTCGTTAGATCTGGTAAGGATCAAAATAGTGGATATCCAAAATGACTGCAAGTCAATGCCAATCATGGGCATAACTTCAGTCCTCTCGCCAATCACATGACAAAATGACGAAATTTCACTAAATCATGATTTTTCATCATTTCGATTTTCACTTCACTTAATGCTTGAACAAGCGTTAAGTAATTTAATAGTTTGTCTGATGATTTCACAAAAACTACATACAAAAGTTGCACACACGAGCTAGAATGTTGCAGTGGATGCTAGGTAGCTTTGTAAAAAAACAAAATGGTCTAACATTGTTGTCAAAAGCAAAAAAAAAATTATTTAGGATGCACTGAAAAAAATTCTTACTGAAGAAATACTTTTAAATAAATGTTCTGTAAACTAGATTTTTTTACAATTTGTGTACATTAATATTTTCTTTCCACCCACAATTTGGTAATTTTATGCATGTAAGTAAAGGAAACAATCTTGGCAAAATAGAAAGATGAAATATGGCACATATGCTATGTCAACAGCAGAGGTGTGTTAATTTAATATGTACAGATTGGGTAAAAGTAATTCACTGTAGAGGGGCTGCGCTATTGCTAGCATGTTCTACGTAAATTTGTTGGCTTGAACTTCATTAATTTTGATTTATTGATGAATAATGTCAACTGTGTGTAATTGTCAACTGTGTGACAAGAAGGCCTTACACAGCTTTAAGACTGCCAGTGAATATAATTCAATTATAAAACAGGCTTGTTATCAAATGCATTTCGATGCAAATGCCATTTTCCAGGATCACATTCAAATGCAAATGTTTTGGTTATACATTATATATGCATTATAATTATATTAGCAGTTACATGTACTAATATAAGCATTGTACAGTGTAATACAGCTATATACACCATGGTACGTCTTACTTAGAAAGTAGATTCACAGGTCAGACAATGATTCTAAAATCTGCTGAGGATTCTGCCAACTGCAGAGCACTTTTTCAGTCTGACAAAGACCATGTTTTGCAACTGTATTTACAATTCATACATTGTAAATGTCAAATTTATTAATGATAAATTTAAGAATCAAACAACTGCATTAAATACAGTATGAGCCTATTTTTATGAGGATTATTACTGTACACCAGGTGCAGAATCTAACAGTAAAAATTATTCAAACAATTGTCTGCATTTGATTGGGCATTTGAAATATGAAATGTTTGGGGTTTGCATTCAAATATATGTTCTCTGTTGAGTCTGGATAACATTTTTAAGCTGTTGCATGAATTGAATTTTTTTTATGTTTGTGGTACACAATCAAATGCACTGAAAATGTAACGACTGCATATGAATGTGTATTTCATCCAAAATGTGCATTCAAATACATTTGCATTTGTTTACAAGTCCACTACCAAATAATATTTAAATGCAATATTACTGATTATCATTTTACTAAATTTTTTATGTTATTAGATCACGATATTAGTGACATTTCCAACATAACTTTTCGCTATCGACTCTAGGAGTAAAAGATATATTGGTTCTATTGCATTAAATATTTCTGATGGACAGGTGCTTATAAACTACTAGAGCTAGGATACCGTGCAAAATATCTGATTCAAGCATAATTTACAGTAATCAACAACACATGAAATAAACATGTATTAATCGTGTATTCAGCTTAAGTGTAATCTTTGATTTGATTTGTACCCTGTTCATTCCATGAGACAAAAGGTAAGAATGTTGCCCGGCCAGTCCAGGCGTATATAGCTATTTGACATATACATCGAATAAAAACACTGAATACATTTTTTTTGTGTACAGCAGCCGTATTTGTTATTATATTCAGTACTTTCAACTTGTCAATGACACATTTTGTTCAAGAATATAATTATTATATGAAAATACACATTCACATGTCATAATTCTGACTGTTTTAACTTTCCTGAAAGCTAATTTGTACTAAAATAAATCCTTGGCTTTCACATACTAGGAATTATCTTCTGGCAATGTTTTGTTCTTTCTCTGATGTGTGCAGAATGACACGGACACCTAAATCAAGCCATTGCTACTTTGTCATTGAAATTGTACACAATTCAAATACTTCTCAAATTCCAACAAATTGTTGAAGTTGCTATGGTAATTTTGTTTTGCATTTGTTTGTACTTTACTGTGCCAGTAGTCCCCTCGTATAAGGCCACCCCTTCTGTAGAGCTACAAGGGCTGTAATGTGTGTGTTTGTGTGCGTTTGGTGTTTAAATCCCTTGCATTTTACAATATACTGCCATGAAATGACAAACCGGAGCAAGTGATGATGGTTTTTAAATATCGCAACATCCTTAGCGGCAATAGCCCATGTTCCTACATAACCATGGTTCAGTCTGGTGTGCAGTACAGCTTCAGTATCTTTGACAGGGAAGGCTGAAAAGCAGATACTACATATTTAATAGAGAAGTCCCAATTGTGGACGCCAAAGCTGCAGTAATAGGCACTCATACAGGGGGAGTGACTGGTACTCCGTACATAAATTAAACTGAAACTACCAGAGATGGAGTAGTGGTACTGAATAATTGTGTGAGTAATTGTGTGTAATCTGCAATAATTTTGGAATAACTGTACTTGTACTTACATTGGTCAAAAAGGCCAAGTAAATGTAATCATATTCGATTACATTGCCAAAATAATTGTTATCATGATTACAATAAAACTTTTCTTGTGCATATTTCTGTTGCCCAGATCCCAAGTACAATGCAAGCAGGAATACATCTGTATTTGTTACATCTATTCCATCTATTAGTATGTTACCCCATATCCGGTAACACCAGGAAGATGTAAACAGTTACTAAGCCATGTTTGAAACAATATAAAAAGACCAGTAGGTTGATAAGTTCATAGCTTCAGAAATAACTTCTCAATGAAACAAACTATGCCGAAGGTAACACAAGTTTGCTTCCTAACAAAGGTGTTGATGAATAGGAGTAATTTTACTTATGTCAATTGTTGTCGGCTGCAGTGGATCACTTGATGAAGGGTGGAATCACGGTCACGAGTCTTCCTCGGAGTTTCGTGAAAGCTGTAAAACATTAATTTGTCCAGTTACACTGAATAGGCAACGCCATAGCCATTCACCTCCGATAACCCGTTTGATCGTTGCAGGAGATCTCAACCTGATCGCTACCAGAGCACGATAGCGGCACCTAGGCAGCATCATCCACAACACTATTGAGCTTGGGGCGGATACTCGCCTGTCAGAATCGTACGCGTGGATTTTGGCTTTCCCTAGCCAAATGGCTACAAAACTAATAACTTAAGTTTTAAAACCGATACGCACTAACCGTTTCACATGTTTATTCCGTGACATACAACCGACTCTTGGGCATCAAGAAACAGAAGAAATGTGCTCCAAATAATTATTTATGAGTACATTTATCGGTCACATAGAAAAGATTTCATAAATAGCTGCCATACTGTGCACGTGATGTTGCCTTTGGGTCACATGGTGTAACGCGATTTTGTGTAGAATGAGGCCAGATTGGGCCAGCAGCACAGACATAAATAAAAACATCCGTTAGTAAGTTAGTAGTTTATAGGGGGATTATTAATGATGTAACTCTATGGCCAGCAGACGGCAATGCATGACCTTATATTGACCTACGAGATTCCTGTTTTATATTCGCATTCACAAAACATCTGGTTTTCTGTGAGATGTCAAAAACACATTCGTTCTGACAAAAAGGTAACAATTTCACACTTTTACATGGTTATTGTCAGGTAACTGTAGTGATATACATATTAAAATGCATACAGACATGAAATATGTGTTTATTGTTCAGTTTATGGCATTTTTTAAAGGTTTCATGAAAATGCATACGTTTATGACGAGCGGGTCCTTTGCCTATACAACAGCCAAAGGCATATATATATATATATATGTACACGCATATGGACAATGTAGTTACACATTTGTAATAACTATGATGTAGTAATGTAGTACACGACTAGTACTGGTCAGTATTTTAATGTGTGAGAACAATGATGGTACACACAACATGGATGTGTGATAATGTTCTTAGGACATATGGCACTACAAATATGCATGTATTAGTTTTGTACTGTAACATCTATTTACATAGTCACGGCCAAGACAAGCTGCTTTGTCACAGTATGTATTTATGTATATTAAGTCATACAGTTTTGGCACTAACTTCATGTGTACAATTATAATTGCCTACTTTACATATATATATATATATATATAGCTTCTCACGCAGGAAATATATATATTATATATATATAATATATATATTTCCTGCGTGAGAAGCTACTATAATTCCTTCACAGGTCAAAATTATGAATAATAATTGTCTTTTATTATACTGCAACAGGTTGGTTGTTGATTAACAACAATTCCGTATTATCCAATTTCCACCCCGTCCTTATATCTTGGGGCATTCAGTCTAAATACCTCTTTTTGGGCTGGCTGGACACCCAGAGGGATGCAGACCCCAGTATTCTCTGGTCATGTGACCACAGTCACATGATCATGATCAAGTAGCTGGCCCAGGACTGCAGTCCAGTCACGTGAAATATCCAGGTCTCGCATCCAGTTCTTAGGGTGTAACAACTGGCCCCAGAGAGATCTGGCCAGACTGTCCCATTTTATTGCCATGATGAATAATAAATATGAAGTTTTTATTACATGAGTGGTTGTGTTGTTCTGTCATACACTTGCCAATTAATTTGGCTGTGCTGTTTTCATCCGTCAAATTAAAAAAGGAAGATATTCTCATGATGGCTAGTGCGTGAGTACTAACCTCGTATTCCGAATTCACTGACAATTCGGCTGATGTTGCTGAAATATTGTCAGCAATACTCCAGACTTTAAAGTTCGCCATCGCCGATGTTTTGGTGGGTCTTTTGCCATTAACTCATGGAAAATTCCAAAGTGAATCGAACAAATCACAAGGGTTTGCAAATCTGCAGCAGTGTTGCATTCGGAGAACTCCATGGCCATTGATTGGTAATTGTTTGGCCATACCTCTGCGTCATGATAAAATGTTGGCTGCCTTCAAATTTTACCAGAATTGCCCACTTTCCAAAACCATGTTAACCTATGTTTTCTATACACAGCTTCCAAAGTAGATATAATTAACACTTGCCCATCTTTTTTCTCTCTTAATTTCTCCAACTGCTCCCATTCTTATTTGTGTTATACAATTGTATTGGGTTGAACAGTAATGTGTTACTATGTATTAAATAGAGGCAGCAACATATACAGTTCATGGTATGTTTTGCAAACAATGCCAAATACCACATGAACAGTATATTGATGATGTATGCATATTATGCATAGTTAGACAGTTGAGGTTGGTGGCTAGAAGCCAAACTCAGTGCAGATGGCTACATGTACAGACCTGTGTTTTGTGAGAGAACATAACATTTGATAAATGTGATATTCTGTGACAATGTTGTAGGTGGGACATGACCCAGGCAAGGAGTTCTCTTTCCACTGGTGGGACCATGTGTTCAACAAGGCAGCCAACAGCTTCCAAGTTCACAATACAGAAGTAAGTTTTGGTATTCAGTGACTGCACATTTCATCTAGCAGCCACATACCATTTGTATCCGGTAAAAGGATTTGTCATTTTAACATCCAGTTTGTACTAATTGTGGGGGCAGGAATGCTTTTGTTCCCAGCATCACTTGCACCTAAACTTATGTCACTTGTTGAATGAAGAAAAGTTGTCTTATTTATATATATATAACCTACACTTTGTCTTTGATTAATAGGTTACAACAGTAATATATAAAAAAAATTACATGAATGACTTGCTCACCACAAGAGGTTGGAGATGGATCAGCCACATATTGCAAAAGGATGACGACAGTATAAACAAAATAGCTTTTGACATGGACACCAGAAAGAAAATGAGGATGAGCAAAAAGAACAAAGAGTAGAACCTTGGAGGGGGATTATGGGGAATGAACCTGACGTGGTACCAGTCTGGTCAGCAGGCTGCTGACCAACAGAAGTGGAGAAGTCTTGCAGGCACAAAGAGGATTAACACTAAGGAAATTATATATTTACAGCTTTGGTAAAATCAGAGTGTCATGCATCTGTGACATGATAACAATGACAGTGTCATGAGTGTGCAGCATCCTGCACACATTTCAACAGAGAACACTTCACCAGAACTTTCTTTTTCTTTCTTTTTTTACTGTAGATGCTCTGAATGTCGAGGAATAAACTCTACATGACGAATATCACTTTTCCAGTGATTAAAAGGCAGTGTGGTTAAAAATAAAAAACCGATAATCATAAGGTAAAAAGTTAAGAACTGATAAAAAGACAATGTCAGTGATCTATTTGATGATTAATGCTGTCCTGAGAAAATCACGGGTGTATGTTTTGAAGAAAATTTCAATACTCTAACACTACCATATAAACAAAAATCAGTAGCGTTACCAAAACATTATGAGATAACAATGGTTATGGTGCACACACAAACCATGTTGTTTAAACTGCTGCATCTTAACCAGGAGGCAGCTGTCAGTTGATCAGAACATGTAATGGACCTTCTGGCCACCATTAGAGCGCCCCTGCACCACCCACCCAGGATATGTTACTTGGTACTCGCCTAAAATACCAAAATGTCCTAATATGCATTGTTTACATTTTCAAGTCAATAAAAAAGTTAATACAGTCTAGTGTGTGACTCTACTGATGCAAATCATGTGCAGTGAGCACTTCTTTTTCCTTTATAATGTATTAGTAGATGATTAGCACTTTTTCTTGTCATTTAATAAAAATATTAAGTTGTGATAAATCATTAAATGTTTGAGGTGCAAATAACAGAGCCATGTCATTGGTCTGATATCTTTGAAAATTATGCTAATTATGTTAATAAAAACTGCATTATTTGCCCAAATAGTTTAGATCCTGCCAAGTTTATAAGCTGGTTAATAATATGTTTTATAATACAAACAATAAATATGAAAAAAGGTCTTGTCTAAGTAACAGTGCTTACACTTCTTGACATTGATACAAGTAATAAAAAATACAATGTGTGCCTGTGCACCATAATCATTATTATCTCATAATGTATGGGTAACTAGTGATTTTCGTTTATATGGTATTATTAGAGTACTTAGATATTCTTCAAAACATACACCCCTGTGATTTTCTAAGGACATTCCATGGATTGATGGTTACACTTTTTGTTTGGAACTTCCCATTTTGTGAGAAAGAGTAACTCTGTGGTTATTGAGGCAACGGCATATACTTTAGATGGGGACGAAGTTGAGTTATAAATGACTGCTGAATGTTGTGATGATAATTTTAGGAAGGTGTTCGGGTGACACAGGTTCCTGCAAAATCAAAGAAAGCCAAGAAGAAAGCTACCAAAAACCTGCTGTATGGGAATTTTATAAAGGTATGTTATATGTAAAAGTACATTCTATAAAGGTGCGTTCTTATATAATACAGTGTCCAGTTCTTAGTTCAAAGCGCTTTACACTTCACCCTCTGGCAGACTTGTTCATTCCAACGCCAACTCGACTTCACTGGGAAGCATTCAGCCATGCTACAAATACTGCATGAAGACTATTCTTTCACATATTCACCTCTGTCTGTAGGTACTTATTTATATAGCTGAATGAACTGTGGCAATGTGGGATGAATGAAATTGCCAAAGTTTCGAAACAGAAGCAATAGGATTCGAACACGGGTTCTCTCGATTGAGAGTCCAGCGTTTTAACCTTACCCAACAAATGTATGTAGCAAGAATGCAAGTTGTCTTCCTTAAAGGTACAAAGTCATTGTTTTTATCTTAGCATATTATATTTATTATAAACTATACCTATTCTAACATTTTAAAAGTAATTTTGTAATTGGTTCAGTAAAACACATTTAGGTGGTCAAGATGTTTATATTATATAACATGATGTTTATATTATATAACATGATGTTACAATGAAAACTATCTTGTACCTTTAGGCAGCACTTTATGAATGACACCAGTCCATTGTGAGTGATGAGTATACTGATTACTTTTAAATAATGTCACAACAAAGTGATAAAAGAATTGGTTTCTAATCTGTGTAGTTTTAAATGGCAGTGGTGTTGCTTTTACCTGTTTGTTGATAAATGTTCTGCTACAATCACATTCTATTATTTTTAGGCTTCTACTTTGACTTGTGATGCACATGGTATAGTTGAAACAAAATTAGAGAAAGAAAGCTCAGATTCTGATGATGACATCGCTCATAATATGTCAAGGTATGTTTTTTGTTATTTAAAGGCTTAAACTGATAAAAAAAATTATGTAATTTGTCTCAGCAGTATTTATATCTATAGCATGTCTTTTTAAAGGCATCACAAGAAATCTGCAGAATAAATTGCAGGGTGGCAAACATGGGGTGATTAAATTAGTAATATAATCAATTAAGATTAATATCAATTTCATGAATAAAGAAGAAAAAAATTATCTTAGAAAGCAAAGTACATAACCAGTTACAATTACAAATGTAAGCGATCATGATTATGCCTTTTAAATATGTATACTGGTAATTTAAATAATGTTTTCAAGATCCAACTATATGTAGCAAATGCATAACATGATCTGGTTATCTTGAGCCAGAAATAAAGTACTTGTGAGTCTATTTTCTTTGTTCTAATAACCCCCAGTTAGCTTCTGATATCACCTGTCCACCTGCCCTTGCTCGTTGCTCATTGCTGTAGATTGATTCCTGGCATCAGTCTACCACAGTGCCAGTTATAAATATTGCTAAATGATTATAGCCTCACAGCTTATGTATGTATTGCTGGCAAGGTATCACCAAGACTGATCAAATATTTTAATGTTTTCATAAACATAATAAGTAATTATGAATATGTGGCATATAATGCATGACTGTATGTGATAGTAATTATGAACACTTGTAATGTGTAATCAAATACTTTAAATTAATTACCTAAAAACCTAAAACATAAGAATATCAACTTATAAATATTTATATAGCGTGAACATAATTGATACTGTAGAAAAATCAACTGTATTGTTGTTCAACATTGATTACATTTTTGCTTGTAACGTTGGTCTTTCATTTTGACTTTGACTCTTACGTTGCTGTTCTAGATTCAGGAATTATGGCATTACTTTCATGCAGAAATCAAATATTTTATCTGTAGGTGCACTGATGAAGAGTTGTTCAAGCTATGTGGATCAAGGACAGCTCATAAGTATGTACCCATATCTATAAATCCATATTTTCTCAACCTACCTGGGTACATTTAAGAGTTCAAACACTTCTGCATTCTAATTATTAGAAAAAAAATTATTCTGCTACTGAGCAAATGTCAGTGTCATCCAATTGGTGATACTGAATTTATTTTAACAATAACAGTAATGAATTTCATTGGCAAACAGATTTACCATACAGCATGGATTATAAAAGCAACTCTTTTCCAGAGTATATACAGTTGCTTAGAGCAAAACCAATATTTTATTTACATGCTTTTGTAAATAACATTGAAGCCAAGAATTGCATCATTTGTTGTTTACATTGGCAAGGAATTGTTAACATCTATGTCAGATGTTTCATTGGCAAGGAATTGTTAACATCTATGTAACATCATAATTTTATAGTCTGACTTAAAACCTAATATGTTGCATTGATAGATAATATGGTTCATGTATAGCAAGTCAACCTAATTTGTTCGCCACGAAGATGAAACAGATTTCCAGTTATTTCATTGCTAGTACACTGCACGAGATTGTTATCGAAATGCGTGATGCAATAAATGTTATTTGTGTGTTCACACTGTCCAATCATGTATCAGTAATTACCTACTATTCATAATATATGAGTAATATTGAGATTTCAGCATTTCCTTAAAGTTTATTAATTTCTGAATATGGTACAAAAAATAAATACCTAAAATGGTTTTATTTTTATGTCCTGTCCTGTTATATTCTGTTTTGGCAAGAAATAAACCAAACTAAATGTGTGGAAAATCAAGCATGAATTTGCAACTTTCAATCATGTGACTTTTGAACCAGAATTATCTCAGATATATTTAAAATAATTTGGTATCAACAGATTCAGAAAAGAAATCACTTTTATAATACTCAACTGACTTTGTAGGGAAAACACAAAACTAGCTATTGCATCAAATGAACTCACAGTGTAACCAATATCCAACGTGTCCATCAGCAAGGATTCCACCAACAACAGTACCCGACATATTTGTATTTGACGCGATTCAACTACAGTTGGGTTGACGCTGCATGAGAAAACCGGCTAAGTCGGAGATGGCAAACTGTTGTAACATGTATATACACGCACGCTCGCACGCACGCACGCACGCACGCACGCACGCACGCACGCACGCACACACAGAGCAACAGTGTGTGTTCTAATGTCTGCAATGTTGTAGAGGTGCACGTCATGGCCTCAAGCTGGGTGGGAAGCTGCAGCGACTGGAAGAGCAGGACAGATTAGCTACTGAGAGCGTGTCAACATCAGAGCAGAGTGCCGTTATCAGTCATCACCGCAAGAAGAAAAGGAAGAAAAGGAAAGGCGTTAACAAAAACATTTACAAATGGTCCACCAAAGGAAATCAAGATGATATAAATGAGTTGCACATTCAGAAAGACAAGTCAGGGTCAGGGAGTAAGAAGCATAGGAAACGAAATGCGGCTGACACTGTGGAGGAGTCAGAACCCGTATTGCACTCGTCAAAGCGAAACAAGAAAAGGAAGGAGCTTAAAGAATGACACATTTCCATTTAATGATGATTGATTTTGTTGGTCAGTGCATTAAAAGGTGCGGAAGATTGAATTAACCGTGTTTGTGCAATATTTACCCGTTTTTTTTATCAAGTTAAATGTAGTAGGTTCGTAGGATTAATCCAGTCTGTCTTGTAGGTTACATATTATTTAGGAATACTACACTTTTTGTTGATGTCACTCGAATGTTGCCTGCGGCACTCGGCGACTGTTATTGTGCTGGTAACACTCGTGACATCAACAAACAGTGTTTTATTCCCATTATATAAGGGGAAATTAACATTTGAACATACTTGTTCACTTCTTATGTTTGTAAACATGCAGCTGCAGCCGGTTTCATGATGCGTTTGTGCTGTACATAAGAACTTATGCGAACGTTTGACGAAGATTACATAATTCAGAACAATCGCGTGTTTATGCCAACGCGCGTGCTTGATCGTGTTCGAAATGATTCAACCATTAGACGGATTCTCAGAGGCCGCCCTGTGTCCTGTCTAGATGGATTACCGTGCATTATCACATTATGAATAATTAGCCCAGTTGCCCGGCGTTGCACGGGAGAAAAGGCAAGAGCTTATGACTCGTTATGTTTGTGGCAATCGATGACTGTTATCTGGCTGGTAACACTTTCGTGACTTCAACAAACAGTGTATTATTCCCTAATTATACAATGGCTAGCCGTATGTTGGTTTCTCAGAACGAGGCAGCCGTTTATTATCTGGATGGATATATCACAGTAATAAGACTACCTGATTGGTCTAGGGCATTTCACCATGATATATCAACCCAGATAACATACGGCTATCTCGTTCTGAGAATCCAGTTGACGTTTAAATCGTTTCGAACTCGATCGAGTACGCGCGTTGGCATGGACACGCGATGGGACGGAACGCTTTGCTTTGTTCTAACTTACGTAATCTTCGTCAATGTTCAAATGTTTATTTGCTGTTATATAACGGGAATACCATTCTGTTTGTTGGTGTCACTCTTGCGACATCAACAAACAGTGTATTATTCCCTAATTGAACTCCCTTTCTAAACTGACTATGCACCATCCGAGGAGTTATTTTTGTAAGCGTTACATTTTAATCTACCACATACATTCTGGTTCAGAGTAATACAATCAGTACTTTAAACATCCCTGATGCACAGTTCCTTCAAAACGTGTCGCACTTCATAAATATAGTGTCGGAGCAAACACTGTAAATATACTATTCGGGTTTCTAAAATGTAAGTTCTCTCCTCTCAAGACATTTTTTATTAAAGGCACTTTACTGTCAACCTGGACCATTTGCAAACAACCGTGGTAGGCACATCTGGATGTTTGCCAGTCAACCAGGAAGAAGTAACGTCGAGTATTCGATCTGATGTAGTAGAAGTGATGGCTGAAAAAGAGTCGAGGATTATTAAATGTGCTTAATCAATTCGATTGTTTGCTAGTCTCATTTCAAATTAGTTTAGCGAAAAACCAAACCTACCTAGTATCCACTGCAACATGTTAGCTTGTTTGTGCAACTGTTGTATGTATTTTTTTTTTGTGAAATCAGATAAACTATTAAATTAGTTAATGCTTGTTCAAGCATTAACTGAAGTGAAAATCGAAATGCTGAAAAATCACGTTTTTTTTTACTTGGTGAAATTTCGTAACTTTGTCATGTGATCGGCGAGAGGATGGAGGTCACGCCCATGATCAGCACTGACCCAGTGTTTACCATTTTGGATATCCACTATTTTGATCCTTACCAGATCTAACAACTAAAGTAAATTATTTCGATGATTTGAGCAAAAATAGGTCATTTTATTAAACAGACTACGCACATTACTTAAACTGGTCACACACTACACATCTGGACATAAGTGAACCGGATTCGCGATGGGCTGAACCATTTGAGCAAGCAGCTTTAAACAAAGGGGCAACTATTGCTGGCTTATGCACACACTACTACGAAGTAATTTTTTATTTCAACTAATTATAAAATATATAAATTAAAGATCTGAAAGTAGGAAACAATTCCTCTTCCACTGAATTGTAAAAGCAAGAGTAATAATATATCAACATACATATATAACAACACGTTCCGTGATTACATTGAGACTCCTGACTAAACATGAGAGTCTATTTAACATACCTATCAAATTAATCTGATGTTTAAGGTTTTTTGACGAAGATATGTCATATAACTCTACAAGCAATTTAAATTATCATTCGTCAAGTACGTCGGCCATATTTCGACGGGAAAGTTCTAATTACGGGTTTGCATTTTGTAAACCACGATACTATATACACACACGCACGCACGCACGCACGCACGCACGCACGCACGCACGCACGCTCGCACGCACGCACGTACACACACACATTATTATTATGACCCGATTATGGTGGTTGTGGGTTCTATGAGTTGTGAGGATTTCTGCAGGCAACATAACACGAAAGCTTTGTTGCATGTCATTGTCTTGCGTTGGCGCCATCGTCTACGGCTCTAGCAGGTTCCAGGCGTCGTCGTAGCAGAACCTGCCGATGTCTCTCGTGATGCTCCGGATGCACGTGACAGCTTTCGGCGGACACGGAGCCGTGCGGCACGGGTCGGCTGCAAGATCAACGGTGTACATTTTGTTCTCGTGTTGTGTAGAAACGCAGTCTGCTAAGCCTTTGTGGACCTGTTGCTATCAGGACTTACAATGACATTTCGGTACCCGAGTGACGACGACCGGTTAACACTATACGCATATAGTGCATACTGTTCAGTTAGGTTATGGTGTAGTGTAGTGCGTATATAATCTAATCATCGGCACCACACTGAAACTTAAATGTTATTAAACGATTTCCTCCGAGGTGGTCTAGATTTATCACAACTAGTGTAGAACAATATATGGCGCGACATTGTAACTACGGTATTGACCAAAGTAGTTCCTTAGTGCATTTCAATCCTTAAGGAAGGAGCCCACGTGTTCGCAGGCTGCTAAAAATAGATATTAAGCAAATCCGCGGTGCGGGAGTATAGGGAAAGAGGTATAATATCGCTCACATGACATCAGCGCCCCTGTCGATCGTAATACTACACGAAGGACATCATCAGAGCTCCCTACCGACTAAAGGAGTGGTCAAGGAGTCTTGTAATAGGGTCAGAGGTCATCCTACGTAAGGGAGCAGCGGCGGCGACTGCGGCTAACATCATTCATTAACAGGGATCAAAGGGCCTGACGAGGAAATGAGAAAGGAGTAAAACACGGTATTGGACGAATGCACACATATTTTATTGCCAGAACTTTCCATTATTTTTTACTGCCATTAAAACTATTTAAAAAAGATATGGACTGGTGGTCGACGTACAGACAGCGAATGAGAGGAGCGGTATTTTTAACAGTAGACGTACTTTTCATGACTAGGCCATGCGTTCATACCAAACCGCTTATCGGATTGACCCAGCGACCTGCACCAAGTAAGCAATGTAGTTTTTACTGGTACGCTATGCGTTAAAGTATGTCACAAGACGTATATGTAAGCGGTGTATTCATCATGTCTTTATTGGTATAAAATTACAAAGCAACCAATCAATGACGCTAAATCTAAAAGGTAAGTGAATATATACTACTATAAAGTGAACATACTGGTAATATTGTTAATTGTAAAAGTTACACAAGAAAATTACTGATAATATTGCTAATTTTAAATGATAAGGCGATGACGGCACTACTAAAAATAACTGGCTTTTAGGAGTCAACCGTTCTACACGAACATGTCGAGATACGTTCGAGTGGAGACAGCTCCGGTAGGCGGCCCTGTTAGTGGCGGGGCGCATTACTATTAATTCTCACCATATCCTTAACTGTAATTCTCAACATTCCCTTAACTGTAATTATCACCATACCTCTAACAGTTCCTTTAACTGTAAGTCTCACCACACCCCTAATGTACCCGTAACTCTAATTCTAACCACACCTACAACTGCACTTTTAGCTGTATTTCTCAATACACAGCTAGATTATATAATCATTGCACCCCATTACACAATTATAATAATTATAATACATATTCATTGCACCCTCAGTACATGTTTCTCACTGTCTCAGCATACATTTCTGTACTTTATGACTCTGCCTCCAACCTACCTTTTTGTTTCTCTCCGTCTAAGCATACGTTTCTTTAATTTATGACACTGTCTCCAGCTTGCCTTTCTATTTCTCACCGTCACAGCATACATTTATTTATTTATTTTATGACACTGTCTCCACCCTGCCTTGCTGTTTCTTACCGTCTCAGCATTCATTTATGTACTTTATGACATTGCCTCCAGCCTGTGTTGCTGTTTCTCACCATCTCAGCATACATTTCTATACTTTATGACTCTGCCTCCAGCCTGCCTTGCTGTTTCTCACCGTCTAAGCATACGTTTGTATACTTTATGACACTGTCTCCAGACTGCCTTCCTATTCTCCCATCTCAGCATACATATGTGTACTTAATAACACTATCTCCAGCCTGCCTTGCTGTTTCTCGCCATCTCAGCACGCATTTCTATACTAAGTGACACCATTTCCAGCCTGCTTTGCTGTTTCTCTCCGTCTCAGCATACATTTCTATACTTTATGACTCTGCCTCTAGCCTGCCTTGCTGTTTCTCAATATCTAATCATACATTTCTATACTTTATGACACTGTGTCCAGCCTGCCTTCCAATTCCCCCATCTCAGCCCAGTACGTAGCTATAATACATAGTCACTACAACTCCAGTACACAGTTAGAATACATAGTTACTGATATAATACTTGGCCACTACACCCTCAGTACACATCTAGAATACATAGTCACTACACTCTGAGTACACTGCACTCCCAGTACACATATCAGTACACAACTAGAATACATAGTCACTTCACCCTGAGTACACTACGCTCTCAGTACACATATCAGGACACATCTAGAATACATGGTCACTACACTCTGAGTACACTACACTCTCAGTACACATATCAGTACACAGCTAGAATACAAAATAGTAACTGCATCTCCAGTACGTAGCTATAATGCATAGTCACTACAACTGCAGTACACATTTAGAATATATAGTTACTGCTAGAATACATGACCACTACAACTTCAGTACACATCTAGAATACATAGTCACTACACTCTCAGTACAGAGCTAGAATACAAAATAGTCACTATATCCCCAGAACAAAGCTATAATATACATAGTCACTATAACTCCAATACACAGTTAGAATACATAGTTACTGCACTCCCAGCACACAGCTACAATACATGGTCACTACACCCTCAGTATACATCTAGAATACCCAGGGGAAGCGCGCGTGGTAAAAGGTGTATTACGCGGGAAAAGGTGTATTACGCGGGAAAAGGTGAATTACGCAGGAATAGGTGTTTTACCGCTCGCGCGCTCCCCTTGCGCCCCCTGGCGGATGTGTATTATTATACATTGACATCATTTCCCTAACCCCTAATTAGTCATAACCCTAACCTTATACCCAAACCCTAACCCTCGCTGTTTAGTTGGGGTGCAGTGACTATACATTCTAACTGTGTAATTGGGATGCAATGACTGTATTCTAGCTGTGTACTGGCGATACAGTGACTATTTTGTATTCTAGCTGTGTACTGAGGGTGTACTGAGGGTGTACTGGCCATGCATTCTAGCAGTAACTATGTATAATAACTGTGTACTAGAGTTGTAGTGACTATGTCTTATAGCTGTGTGCTGGAGATACATACTATTTTGTATTCTAGCTATGTACTGAGGGTGTAATGACTATGTATTCTAGTTATGTACTGAGGATGCAGCGACCATGTATTCGAGCTGTGTGTTAGGTGAGCAGTAACTATGTATTCTAATCGTGTACTGGAGTTGTACTGACTATGCATTATAGCTATGTACTGGAGATACTGTGATTATTTTGTATTTTAGCTGAGAGTGTAGTGACTATGTCTTACAGATGCTTACTGAGGGTGCACTGGCCATGTATTCTAGCAGTAACTATGCATTCTAACTGTGTACTGGAGTTGTAGTGACTATGTAGTATAGTTGTGCACTGGGGATACAGTTACTCTTTTGTATTCTAGCTGTGTGCTGAGATTGTGGTGATTACGTATTCTAGATGTGTACTGGGGGTGTAGTGACCATGTATTGTAGCTTTGTGCTGGAGTGCAGTAACTATGTATTCTAACTGTGTACTGGAGTTGTAGTGGCAATGTATTATAGCTACGTACTGGAGATGCAGTGACTATTTTGCATTCTAGCTGTGTACTGAGCGTGTAGTGACTATGTATTCTAGTTGTGTGCTGGGAGTGCAGTAAGTATGCATTCTGTGTACCGAAGTTGTAGTGACTATGTATTATAGCCGTGTATTTGGGATACAGTGACTATTTTGTGTTCTAGTTGTGTACTGGGGGTGTAGTGACTATATATTCTAGATGTGTAATGAGGGTGTAGTGGCCATGTATTCTAGCAGTAACTATGTATTCTAACTGTATACTGGAGTTGTCGTTACTACGTATTATAGCTATGAACTGGAGATACAGTGACTATTTTGTGTACTTGGTGTGTACTGAGAGTGTAGTGAACATGTATTCTAGATGTATACTGAGGGTGCAGTGACTATGTCTTATAGCTGTGTGCTGGGGATACAGACTATATTGTATTCTAGCTATGTACTGTGGATGTAGTGACTATGTATTCTAGATGTGTACTGAGGGTGTAGTGACCATGTATTCTGACTGTGTACTTGGAATGTAGTAACTATGGTGGTCGTGGTGGTGGTGGTGGTGGTCACGGTTACATCATGAGGTGTGTATATATATAAGTCTATGCTACTGATTTTTTTACCCCTCTGACTAGATGACCACCCCTTACAAAGAACTTTGACCCCTGCTAGATAACCACTGCTAGATGATGGGTACAGTTAGGAGTATTGTGAGAATTACAGTTAGGAGTATTGTGAGAATTACAGTTCGGTTTACATTTAAGGGTACAGTGAGATATACAGTTACGAGGGAACGCAGTTAGCATGCATTCTAGCAGTGTACCATGGGTACAGTGACTATGTATTCTAGCTGTGTGCTATGGGTGCAGTGACTATGTGCTCTAGTTGTGTATTGAGGGTGTAGTGACCATGTATTCTAGCTGTGTACTGGGGGTGCAGTGACTGTTTATTGTGCATGTGTACTGGGAGTGCTGTAACTATATGTTCTAGGTGTGATATGTTGGTACAGCGACTATGTATTTTAATTGTCTAACTGACCATGTAATCTAGCTGTGTACAGGGGGTGCAGTGACTGTATTCTACATGGGTACTGGGAGTGTAGTTACTATGCACTTTGTGTACTGGAGTTATTGTGACTATGTATTCTAGCTGTGTACTGAGGGTGTAGTGACTATGCATTCTAGCTGTGTCCTGGGGGTACAGTGACTTTGTATTATAACTATATACTGGTGTGCAGTGACTTTGTATTCTGGCTGTGTACTGAGGATGCAATTACTATGAATCCTAACCATGTACTAGAGGTGTAGCGACGATATGTTCTCTGTACTGTACTGTACTGTACTGTACTGGGGGTACAGCGACTGTATTATAACAGTGACTATTTTGTATTCTAGCTCTGTACTTAGAGTGTAGTGACTATGTATTCTAGATGTGTACTGAGGGTGTAGTGGCCATGTATTCCTGAAGTGACTATGTATTCTAACTGTGTACTGCAGTTGTAGTGACTGTGTATTATAGCTACGTACTGGAAATGCAGTGACTGTTTCGTATTCTAGCTGTGTGACGATATGTGTACTGAGAGTGTAGTGTACTTAGAATGTAGTGGTTATGTATTTTAGATGTGTACTGAGGGTGTAGTGGCCATGTATTCTAGCAGTAACTATGTATTCTAACTGTGTGCTGGAGTGGTAGTGGCTATGTATTATAGCTACATACTGGGCCGAGATGGGGGGAATTGGAAGGCAGGCTCGAGACAGAGTCATAAAGTATAGAAATGTGTGCTAAGACAGTGCTAAACAGTAAGGCAGGCTGGAGAGAGTGTCATTTAGTATAGAAATGTTTGTTGAGACAGTGATAAACAGTAAGGCAGGCTGGAGACAGTGTCATTTAGTATAGAAATGTGTGCTGAGAGAGTGATAAACAGTAAGGCAGGCTGGAGACAGTGTCATTTAGTATAGAAATGTGTGCTGAGATAGTGATAAGCAGCAAGGCAGGCTGGAGAGAGTGTCATTTAGTATAGAAATGTTTGTTGAGACAGTGATAAACAGTAAGGCAGGCTGGAGACAGTGTCATTTAGTATAGAAATGTGTGCTGAGAGAGTGATAAACAGTAAGGCAGGCTGGATACAGTGTCGTTTAGTATACAACTGTGTGCCGAGACAGTGATAAACAGCAAGGCAGGCTGGAGACAGTGTCATTTAGTATAGAAATGTGTGCTGAGACAGTGATAAACAGTAAGGCAAGCTGGAGACAGTGTCATTTAGTATAGAAATGTGTGCTGAGACAGTGATAAACAGTAAGGAAGGCTGGAGAAAGAGTCGTTTAGTATACAACTGTGTGCTAAGACAGTGATAAACAGCAAGGCAAGCTGGAGACAGTGTCATTTAGTATAGAAATGTGTGCTGAGACAGTGATAAACAGTAAGGCAGGCTGGAGACAGAGTCGTTTAGTATACAACGGTGTGCTAAGATAGTGATAAACAGTAAGGCAAGTTGGAGACAGTTTCATTTAGTATAGAAATGTGTGCTGAGACAGTGATGAACAGTAAGGCAGGCTGGAGTCAGAGTTGTTTAGTATACAACGGTGTGCTAAGACAGTGATAAACAGTAAGGCAAGCTGGAGACAGTGTCATTTAGTATAGAAATGTGTGCTGAGACAGTGATAAACAGTAAGGCAAGCTATAGACAGAGTTGTTTAGTATACAACTGTGTGCTGAGACAGTGATAAACAGTAAGGCAAGCTGGAGACAGTGTCGTTTAGTATACAACTGTGTGTTGAGACAGTGATAAACAGTAAGGAAGGCTGGAGACAGTGTCATTTAGTATAGAAATGTGTGCTGAGACAATGATAAACAGTAAGGCAGGCTCGAGACAGTGGCATTTAGTATACAACTGTGTGCTGAGACAGTGATAAACAGTAAGGAAGGCTGGAGGCAGTGTCATTTAGTATAGAAATGTGTGCTGAGACAGTGATAAACAGTAAGGAAGGCTGGAGACAGAGTCGTTTAGTATAGAAATGTGTGCTGAGACAGTGATAAACAGTAAGGAAGGCTGGAGACAGAGTCGTTTAGTATAGAAATGTGTGCTGAGACTGTGATAAACAGTAAGGAAGGCTGGAGACAGTGTCATTTAGTATAGAAATGTGTGCTGAGACAATGATAAACAGTAAGGCAGGCTGGAGACAGAGTCGTTTAGTATACAACTGTGTGTTGAGACAGTGATAAACAGTAAGGAAGGCTGGAGACAGTGTCATTTAGTATAGAAATGTGTACTGAGACAATGATAAACAGTAAGGCAGGCTCGAGACAGTGGTGTTTAGTATACAACTGTGTGCTGAGACAGTGATAAACAGTAAGGAAGGCTGGAGGCAGTGTCATTTAGTATAGAAATGTGTGCTGAGACAGTGATAAACAGTAAGGAAGGCTGGAGACAGAGTCGTTTAGTATAGAAATGTGTGCTGAGACAGTGATAAACAGTAAGGAAGGCTGGAGACAGAGTCGTTTAGTATAGAAATGTGTGCTGAGACTGTGATAAACAGTAAGGAAGGCTGGAGACAGTGTCATTTAGTATAGAAATGTGTGCTGAGACAATGATAAACAGTAAGGCAGGCTGGAGACAGAGTCGTTTAGTATACAACTGTGTGCTGAGACAATGATCAACAGTAAGGAAGGCTGGAGACAGTGTCATTTAGTATAGAAATGTGTGCTGAGACAGTGATAAACAGTAAGGCAGGCTGGAGACAGTGTCATTTAGTATAGAAATGTGTGCTGAGACAGTGATAAACAGTAAGGCAGGCTGGAGACACAGTCGTTTAGTATACAACGGTGTGCTGAGACAGTGATAAACAGTAAGGCAGGTTGGAGACAGAGTCGTTTAGTATACAACTGTGTGCTGAGACAGTGATCAACAGTAAGGAAGGTTGGAGACAGTTTCATTTAGTATAGAAATGTGTGCTGAGAGAGTGATAAACAGTAAGGCAGGCTGGAGACAGAGTCGTTTAGTATACAACGGTGTGCTAAGACAGTGATAAACAGTAAGGCAAGCTGGAGACAGTGTCATTTAGTATAGAAATGTGTGCTGAGACAGTGATAAACAGTAAGGCAGGCTGGAGACAGTGTCATTTAGTATAGAAATGTGTGCTGAGACAGTGATAAACAGTAAGGCAGGCTGGAGACAGAGTCGTTTAGTATACAACGGTGTGCTAAGATAGTGATAAACAGTAAGGCAAGTTGGAGACAGTTTCATTTAGTATAGAAATGTGTGCTGAGACAGTGATAAACAGTAAGGCAGGCTGGAGACAGTGGCATTTAGTATACAACTGTGTGCTGAGACAGTGATAAACAGTAAGGAAGGCTGGAGGCAGTGTCATTTAGTATAGAAATGTGTGCTGAGACAGTGATAAACAGTAAGGAAGGCTGGAGACAGAGTCATTTAGTATAGAAATGTGTGCTGAGACAGTGATAAACAGTAAGGAAGGCTGGAGGCAGTGTCATTTAGTATAGAAATGTGTGCTGAGACAGTGATAAACAGTAAGGAAGGCTGGAGACAGAGTCGTTTAGTATAGAAATGTGTGCTGAGACTGTGATAAACAGTAAGGAAGGCTGGAGACAGTGTCATTTAGTATAGAAATGTGTGCTGAGACAATGATAAACAGTAAGGCAGGCTGGAGACAGAGTCGTTTAGTATACAACTGTGTGTTGAGACAGTGATAAACAGTAAGGAAGGCTGGAGACAGTGTCATTTAGTATAGAAATGTGTACTGAGACAATGATAAACAGTAAGGCAGGCTCGAGACAGTGGTGTTTAGTATACAACTGTGTGCTGAGACAGTGATAAACAGTAAGGAAGGCTGGAGGCAGTGTCATTTAGTATAGAAATGTGTGCTGAGACAGTGATAAACAGTAAGGAAGGCTGGAGACAGAGTCGTTTAGTATAGAAATGTGTGCTGAGACAGTGATAAACAGTAAGGAAGGCTGGAGACAGAGTCGTTTAGTATAGAAATGTATGCTGAGACTATAATAAACAGTAAGGAAGGCTGGAGACAGTGTCATTTAGTATAGAAATGTGTGCTGAGACAATGATAAACAGTAAGGCAGGCTGGAGACAGAGTCGTTTAGTATACAACTGTGTGCTGAGACAATGATCAACAGTAAGGAAGGCTGGAGACAGTGTCATTTAGTATAGAAATGTGTGCTGAGACAGTGATAAACAGTAAGGCAGGCTGGAGACAGTGTCATTTAGTATAGAAATGTGTGCTGAGACAGTGATAAACAGTAAGGCAGGCTGGAGACAGAGTCGTTTAGTATACAACGGTGTGCTGAGACAGTGATAAACAGTAAGGCAGGTTGGAGACAGAGTCGTTTAGTATACAACTGTGTGCTGAGACAGTGATCAACAGTAAGGAAGGTTGGAGACAGTTTCATTTAGTATAGAAATGTGTGCTGAGACAGTGATAAACAGTAAGGCAGGCTGGAGACAGAGTCGTTTAGTATACAACGGTGTGCTAAGACAGTGATAAACAGTAAGGCAAGCTGGAGACAGTGTCATTTAGTATAGAAATGTGTGCTGAGACAGTGATAAACAGTAAGGCAAGCTATAGACAGAGTTGTTTAGTATACAACTGTGTGCTGAGACAGTGATAAACAGTAAGGCAAGCTGGAGACAGTGTCGTTTAGTATACAACTGTGAGTTGAGACAGTGATAAACAGTAAGGAAGGCTGGAGACAGTGTCATTTAGTATAGAAATGTGTGCTGAGACAATGATAAACAGTAAGGCAGGCTCGAGACAGTGGCATTTAGTATACAACTGTGTGCTGAGACAGTGATAAACAGTAAGGAAGGCTGGAGGCAGTGTCATTTAGTATAGAAATGTGTGCTGAGACAGTGATAAACAGTAAGGAAGGCTGGAGACAGAGTCGTTTAGTATAGAAATGTGTGCTGAGACAGTGATAAACAGTAAGGAAGGCTGGAGGCAGTGTCATTTAGTATAGAAATGTGTGCTGAGACAGTGATAAACAGTAAGGAAGGCTGGAGACAGAGTCGTTTAGTATAGAAATGTGTGCTGAGACAGTGATAAACAGTAAGGAAGGCTGGAGACAGAGTCGTTTAGTATAGAAATGTGTGCTGAGACTGTGATAAACAGTAAGGAAGGCTGGAGACAGTGTCATTTAGTATAGAAATGTGTGCTGAGACAATGATAAACAGTAAGGCAGGCTGGAGACAGAGTCGTTTAGTATACAACTGTGTGTTGAGACAGTGATAAACAGTAAGGAAGGCTGGAGACAGTGTCATTTAGTATAGAAATGTGTACTGAGACAATGATAAACAGTAAGGCAGGCTCGAGACAGTGGTGTTTAGTATACAACTGTGTGCTGAGACAGTGATAAACAGTAAGGAAGGCTGGAGGCAGTGTCATTTAGTATAGAAATGTGTGCTGAGACAGTGATAAACAGTAAGGAAGGCTGGAGACAGAGTCGTTTAGTATAGAAATGTGTGCTGAGACAGTGATAAACAGTAAGGAAGGCTGGAGACAGAGTCGTTTAGTATAGAAATGTGTGCTGAGACTGTGATAAACAGTAAGGAAGGCTGGAGACAGTGTCATTTAGTATAGAAATGTGTGCTGAGACAATGATAAACAGTAAGGCAGGCTGGAAACAGAGTCGTTTAGTATACAACTGTGTGCTGAGACAATGATCAACAGTAAGGAAGGCTGGAGACAGTGTCATTTAGTATAGAAATGTGTGCTGAGACAGTGATAAACAGTAAGGCAGGCTGGAGACAGTGTCATTTAGTATAGAAATGTGTGCTGAGACAGTGATAAACAGTAAGGCAGGCTGGAGACAGAGTCGTTTAGTATACAACGGTGTGCTGAGACAGTGATAAACAGTAAGGCAGGCTGGAGACAGAGTCGTTTAGTATACAACTGTGTGCTGAGACAGTGATCAACAGTAAGGAAGGCTGGAGACAGTGTCATTTAGTATAGAAATGTGTGCTGAGACAGTGATAAACAGTAAGGAAGGCTGGCGACAGAGTCGTTTAGTATACAACTGTGTGCTGAGACAGTGATAAACAGTAAGGAAGGCTGGAGACAGCGTCATTTAGTATGGAAATGTGTGCTGAGACAGTGATAAATAGTAAGGAAGGCTGGATACAGTGTCATTTAGTATAGAAATGTGTGCTGATACTGTGATAAACAGTAAGGCAGGCTGGAGACAGAGTCGTTTAGTATACAACTGTGTGTTGAGACAGTGATAAACAGTAAGGAAGGCTGGAGACAGTGTCATTTAGTATAGAAATGTGTGCTGAGACTGTGATAAACAGTAAGGAAGGCTGGAGACAGTGTCATTTAGTATAGAAATGTGTGCTGAGACAATGATAAACAGTAAGGCAGGCTGGAGACAGAGTCGTTTAGTATACAACTGTGTGCTGCGACAGTGATAAACAGTAAGGAAGGCTGGAGACAGTGTCATTTAGTATAGAAATGTGTGCTGAGACAGTAATAAACAGTAAGGCAGGCTGGAGAGAGTGTCATTTAGTATAGAAATGTGTGCTAAGACAGTGATAAACAGTAAGGCAAGCTGGAGACAGTGTCATTTAGTATAGAAATGTGTGCTGAGACAGTGATAAACAGTAAGGCAAGCTATAGACAGAGTTGTTTAGTGTACAACTGTGTGCTAAGACAGTGATAAACAGTAAGGCAAGCTGGAGACAGTGTCGTTTAGTATACAACTGTGTGTTGAGACAGTGATAAACAGTAAGGAAGGCTGGAGACAGTGTCATTTAGTATAGAAATGTGTGCTGAGACAATGATAAACAGTAAGGCAGGCTTGAGACAGTGTCGTTTAGTATACAACTGTGTGTTGAGACAGTGATAAACAGTAAGGAATGCTGGAGACAGTGTCATTTAGTATAGAAATGTGTACTGAGACAATGATAAACAGTAAGGCAGGCTTGAGACAGTGGCATTTAGTATACAACTGTGTGCTGAGACAGTGATAAACAGTAAGGAAGGCTGGAGGCAGTGTCATTTAGTATAGAAATGTGTGCTGAGACAGTGATAAACAGTAAGGAAGGCTGGAGACAGAGTCGTTTAGTATAGAAATGTGTGCTGAGACAGTGATAAACAGTAAGGAAGGCTGGAGACAGAGTCGTTTAGTATAGAAATGTGTGCTGAGACTGTGATAAACAGTAAGGAAGGCTGGAGACAGTGTCATTTAGTATAGAAATGTGTGCTGAGACAATGATAAACAGTAAGGCAGGCTGGAGACAGAGTCGTTTAGTATACAACTGTGTGTTGAGACAGTGATAAACAGTAAGGAAGGCTGGAGACAGTGTCATTTAGTATAGAAATGTGTACTGAGACAATGATAAACAGTAAGGCAGGCTCGAGACAGTGGTGTTTAGTATACAACTGTGTGCTGAGACAGTGATAAACAGTAAGGAAGGCTGGAGGCAGTGTCATTTAGTATAGAAATGTGTGCTGAGACAGTGATAAACAGTAAGGAAGGCTGGAGACAGAGTCGTTTAGTATAGAAATGTGTGCTGAGACAGTGATAAACAGTAAGGAAGGCTGGAGACAGAGTCGTTTAGTATAGAAATGTGTGCTGAGACTGTGATAAACAGTAAGGAAGGCTGGAGACAGTGTCATTTAGTATAGAAATGTGTGCTGAGACAATGATAAACAGTAAGGCAGGCTGGAGACAGAGTCGTTTAGTATACAACTGTGTGTTGAGACAGTGATAAACAGTAAGGAAGGCTGGAGACAGTGTCATTTAGTATAGAAATGTGTACTGAGACAATGATAAACAGTAAGGCAGGCTCGAGACAGTGGTGTTTAGTATACAACTGTGTGCTGAGACAGTGATAAACAGTAAGGAAGGCTGGAGGCAGTGTCATTTAGTATAGAAATGTGTGCTGAGACAGTGATAAACAGTAAGGAAGGCTGGAGACAGAGTCGTTTAGTATACAACGGTGTGCTGAGACAGTGATAAACAGTAAGGCAGGCTGGAGACAGAGTCGTTTAGTATACAACTGTGTGCTGAGACAGTGATCAACAGTAAGGAAGGCTGGAGACAGTGTCATTTAGTATAAAAATGTGTGCTGAGACAGTGATAAACAGTAAGGAAGGCTGGCGACAGAGTCGTTTAGTATACAACTGTGTGCTGAGACAGTGATAAACAGTAAGGAAGGCTGGAGACAGCGTCATTTAGTATGGAAATGTGTGCTGAGACAGTGATAAATAGTAAGGAAGGCTGGATACAGTGTCATTTAGTATAGAAATGTGTGCTGATACTGTGATAAACAGTAAGGCAGGCTGGAGACAGAGTCGTTTAGTATACAACTGTGTGTTGAGACAGTGATAAACAGTAAGGAAGGCTGGAGACAGTGTCATTTAGTATAGAAATGTGTGCTGAGACTGTGATAAACAGTAAGGAAGGCTGGAGACAGTGTCATTTAGTATAGAAATGTGTGCTGAGACAATGATAACAGTAAGGCAGGCTGGAGACAGAGTCGTTTAGTATACAACTGTGTGCTGCGACAGTGATAAACAGTAAGGAAGGCTGGAGACAGTGTCATTTAGTATAGAAATGTGTGCTGAGACAGTAATAAACAGTAAGGCAGGCTGGAGAGAGTGTCATTTAGTATAGAAATGTGTGCTAAGACAGTGATAAACAGTAAGGCAAGCTGGAGACAGTGTCATTTAGTATAGAAATGTGTGCTGAGACAGTGATAAACAGTAAGGCAAGCTATAGACAGAGTTGTTTAGTGTACAACTGTGTGCTGAGACAGTGATAAACAGTAAGGCAAGCTGGAGACAGTGTCGTTTAGTATACAACTGTGTGTTGAGACAGTGATAAACAGTAAGGAAGGCTGGAGACAGTGTCATTTAGTATAGAAATGTGTGCTGAGACAATGATAAACAGTAAGGCAGGCTTGAGACAGTGTCGTTTAGTATACAACTGTGTGTTGAGACAGTGATAAACAGTAAGGAATGCTGGAGACAGTGTCATTTAGTATAGAAATGTGTACTGAGACAATGATAAACAGTAAGGCAGGCTTGAGACAGTGGCATTTAGTATACAACTGTGTGCTGAGACAGTGATAAACAGTAAGGAAGGCTGGAGGCAGTGTCATTTAGTATAGAAATGTGTGCTGAGACAGTGATAAACAGTAAGGAAGGCTGGAGACAGAGTCGTTTAGTATAGAAATGTGTGCTGAGACAGTGATAAACAGTAAGGAAGGCTGGAGACAGAGTCGTTTAGTATAGAAATGTGTGCTGAGACTGTGATAAACAGTAAGGAAGGCTGGAGACAGTGTCATTTAGTATAGAAATGTGTGCTGAGACAATGATAAACAGTAAGGCAGGCTGGAGACAGAGTCGTTTAGTATACAACTGTGTGTTGAGACAGTGATAAACAGTAGGGAAGGCTGGAGACAGTGTCATTTAGTATAGAAATGTGTACTGAGACAATGATAAACAGTAAGGCAGGCTCGAGACAGTGGTGTTTAGTATACAACTGTGTGCTGAGACAGTGATAAACAGTAAGGAAGGCTGGAGGCAGTGTCATTTAGTATAGAAATGTGTGCTGAGACAGTGATAAACAGTAAGGAAGGCTGGAGACAGAGTCGTTTAGTATACAACGGTGTGCTGAGACAGTGATAAACAGTAAGGCAGGCTGGAGACAGAGTCGTTTAGTATACAACTGTGTGCTGAGACAGTGATCAACAGTAAGGAAGGCTGGAGACAGTGTCATTTAGTAAAGAAATGTGTGCTGAGACAGTGATAAACAGTAAGGAAGGCTGGCGACAGAGTCGTTTAGTATACAACTGTGTGCTGAGACAGTGATAAACAGTAAGGAAGGCTGGAGACAGCGTCATTTAGTATGGAAATGTGTGCTGAGACAGTGATAAATAGTAAGGAAGGCTGGATACAGTGTCATTTAGTATAGAAATGTGTGCTGATACTGTGATAAACAGTAAGGCAGGCTGGAGACAGAGTCGTTTAGTATACAACTGTGTGTTGAGACAGTGATAAACAGTAAGGAAGGCTGGAGACAGTGTCATTTAGTATAGAAATGTGTGCTGAGACTGTGATAAACAGTAAGGAAGGCTGGAGACAGTGTCATTTAGTATAGAAATATGTGCTGAGACAATGATAAACAGTAAGGCAGGCTGGAGACAGAGTCGTTTAGTATACAACTGTGTGCTGCGACAGTGATAAACAGTAAGGAAGGCTGGAGACAGTGTCATTTAGTATAGAAATGTGTGCTGAGACAGTAATAAACAGTAAGGCAGGCTGGAGAGAGTGTCATTTAGTATAGAAATGTGTGCTAAGACAGTGATAAACAGTAAGGCAAGCTGGAGACAGTGTCATTTAGTATAGAAATGTGTGCTGAGACAGTGATAAACAGTAAGGCAAGCTATAGACAGAGTTGTTTAGTGTACAACTGTGTGCTGAGACAGTGATAAACAGTAAGGCAAGCTGGAGACAGTGTCGTTTAGTATACAACTGTGTGTTGAGACAGTGATAAACAGTAAGGAAGGCTGGAGACAGTGTCATTTAGTATAGAAATGTGTGCTGAGACAATGATAAACAGTAAGGCAGGCTTGAGACAGTGTCGTTTAGTATACAACTGTGTGTTGAGACAGTGATAAACAGTAAGGAATGCTGGAGACAGTGTCATTTAGTATAGAAATGTGTACTGAGACAATGATAAACAGTAAGGCAGGCTTGAGACAGTGGCATTTAGTATACAACTGTGTGCTGAGACAGTGATAAACAGTAAGGAAGGCTGGAGGCAGTGTCATTTAGTATAGAAATGTGTGCTGAGACAGTGATAAACAGTAAGGAAGGCTGGAGACAGAGTCGTTTAGTATAGAAATGTGTGCTGAGACAGTGATAAACAGTAAGGAAGGCTGGAGACAGAGTCGTTTAGTATAGAAATGTGTGCTGAGACTGTGATAAACAGTAAGGAAGGCTGGAGACAGTGTCATTTAGTATAGAAATGTGTGCTGAGACAATGATAAACAGTAAGGCAGGCTGGAGACAGAGTCGTTTAGTATACAACTGTGTGCTGAGACAATGATCAACAGTAAGGAAGGCTGGAGACAGTGCCATTTAGTATAGAAATGTGTACTGAGACAATGATAAACAGTAAGGCAGGCTGGAGACAGTGTCATTTAGTATACAACTGTGTGCTGAGACAGTGATAAACAGTAAGGAAGGCTGGAGACAGTGTCATTTAGTATAGAAATGTGTGCTGAGACAGTGATAAACAGTAAGGCAGGCTGGAGACAGAGTCGTTTAGTATACAACTGTGTGCTGAGACAGTGATCAACAGTAAGGAAGGCTGGAGACAGTGTCATTTAGTATAGAAATGTGTGCTGAGACAGTGATAAACAGTAAGGAAGGCTGGCGACAGAGTCGTTTAGTATACAACTGTGTGCTGAGACAGTGATAAACAGTAAGGAAGGCTGGAGACAGCGTCATTTAGTATGGAAATGTGTGCTGAGACAGTGATAAACAGTAAGGCAGGCTGGAGACAGAGTCGTTTAGTATACAACTGTGTGTTGAGACAGTGATAAACAGTAAGGAAGGCTGGAGACAGTGTCATTTAGTATAGAAATGTGTGCTGATACTGTGATAAACAGTAAGGCAGGCTGGAGACAGAGTCGTTTAGTATACAACTGTGTGTTGAGACAGTGATAAACAGTAAGGAATGCTGGAGACAGTGTCATTTAGTATAGAAATGTGTACCGAGACAATGATAAACAGTAAGGCAGGCTTGAGACAGTGGCATTTAGTATACAACTGTGTGCTGAGACAGTGATAAACAGTAAGGAAGGCTGGAGGCAGTGTCATTTAGTATAGAAATGTGTGCTGAGACAGTGATAAACAGTAAGGAAGGCTGGAGACAGAGTCGTTTAGTATAGAAATGTGTGCTGAGACAGTGATAAACAGTAAGGAAGGCTGGAGACAGAGTCGTTTAGTATAGAAATGTGTGCTGAGACTGTGATAAACAGTAAGGAAGGCTGGAGACAGTGTCATTTAGTATAGAAATGTGTGCTGAGACAATGATAAACAGTAAGGCAGGCTGGAGACAGAGTCGTTTAGTATACAACTGTGTGTTGAGACAGTGATAAACAGTAAGGAAGGCTGGAGACAGTGTCATTTAGTATAGAAATGTGTACTGAGACAATGATAAACAGTAAGGCAGGCTCGAGACAGTGGTGTTTAGTATACAACTGTGTGCTGAGACAGTGATAAACAGTAAGGAAGGCTGGAGGCAGTGTCATTTAGTATAGAAATGTGTGCTGAGACAGTGATAAACAGTAAGGAAGGCTGGAGACAGAGTCGTTTAGTATAGAAATGTGTGCTGAGACAGTGATAAACAGTAAGGAAGGCTGGAGACAGAGTCGTTTAGTATAGAAATGTGTGCTGAGACAGTGATAAACAGTAAGGAAGGCTGGAGGCAGTGTCATTTAGTATAGAAATGTGTGCTGAGACAGTGATAAACAGTAAGGAAGGCTGGAGACAGAGTCGTTTAGTATAGAAATGTGTGCTGAGACAGTGATAAACAGTAAGGAAGGCTGGAGACAGAGTCGTTTAGTATAGAAATGTGTGCTGAGACTGTGATAAACAGTAAGGAAGGCTGGAGACAGTGTCATTTAGTATAGAAATGTGTGCTGAGACAATGATAAACAGTAAGGCAGGCTGGAGACAGAGTCGTTTAGTATACAACTGTGTGTTGAGACAGTGATAAACAGTAAGGATGGCTGGAGACAGTGTCATTTAGTATAGAAATGTGTACTGAGACAATGATAAACAGTAAGGCAGGCTCGAGACAGTGGTGTTTAGTATACAACTGTGTGCTGAGACAGTGATAAACAGTAAGGAAGGCTGGAGACAGTGTCATTTAGTATAGAAATGTGTGCTGAGACAGTGATAAACAGTAAGGCAGGCTGGAGACAGAGTCGTTTAGTATAGAAATGTGTGCTGAGACAGTGATAAACAGTAAGGAAGGCTGGAGACAGAGTCGTTTAGTATAGAAATGTGTGCTGAGACTGTGATAAACAGTAAGGAAGGCTGGAGACAGTGTCATTTAGTATAGAAATGTGTGCTGAGACAATGATAAACAGTAAGGCAGGCTGGAGACAGAGTCGTTTAGTATACAACTGTGTGCTGAGACAATGATCAACAGTAAGGAAGGCTGGAGACAGTGTCATTTAGTATAGAAATGTGTGCTGAGACAGTGATAAACAGTAAGGCAGGCTGGAGACAGTGTCATTTAGTATAGAAATGTGTGCTGAGACAGTGATAAACAGTAAGGCAGGCTGGAGACAGAGTCGTTTAGTATACAACGGTGTGCTGAGACAGTGATAAACAGTAAGGCAGGCTGGAGACAGAGTCGTTTAGTATACAACTGTGTGCTGAGACAGTGATCAACAGTAAGGAAGGCTGGAGACAGTGTCATTTAGTATAGAAATGTGTGCTGAGACAGTGATAAACAGTAAGGAAGGCTGGCGACAGAGTCGTTTAGTATACAACTGTGTGCTGAGACAGTGATAAACAGTAAGGAAGGCTGGAGACAGCGTCATTTAGTATGGAAATGTGTGCTGAGACAGTGATAAATAGTAAGGAAGGCTGGATACAGTGTCATTTAGTATAGAAATGTGTGCTGATACTGTGATAAACAGTAAGGCAGGCTGGAGACAGAGTCGTTTAGTATACAACTGTGTGTTGAGACAGTGATAAACAGTAAGGAAGGCTGGAGACAGTGTCATTTAGTATAGAAATGTGTGCTGAGACTGTGATAAACAGTAAGGAAGGCTGGAGACAGTGTCATTTAGTATAGAAATGTGTGCTGAGACAATGATAAACAGTAAGGCAGGCTGGAGACAGAGTCGTTTAGTATACAACTGTGTGCTGCGACAGTGATAAACAGTAAGGAAGGCTGGAGACAGTGTCATTTAGTATAGAAATGTGTGCTGAGACAGTGATAAACAGTAAGGCAGGCTGGAGAGAGTGTCATTTAGTATAGAAATGTGTGCTAACACAGTGATAAACAGTAAGGCAAGCTGGAGACAGTGTCATTTAGTATAGAAATGTGTGCTGAGACAGTGATAAACAGTAAGGCAAGCTATAGACAGAGTTGTTTAGTGTACAACTGTGTGCTGAGACAGTGATAAACAGTAAGGCAAGCTGGAGACAGTGTCGTTTAGTATACAACTGTGTGTTGAGACAGTGATAAACAGTAAGGAAGGCTGGAGACAGTGTCATTTAGTATAGAAATGTGTGCTGAGACAATGATAAACAGTATGGCAGGCTTGAGACAGTGTCGTTTAGTATACAACTGTGTGTTGAGACAGTGATAAACAGTAAGGAAGGCTGGAGACAGTGTCATTTAGTATAGAAATGTGTACTGAGACAATGATAAACAGTAAGGCAGGCTTGAGACAGTGGCATTTAGTATACAACTGTGTGCTGAGACAGTGATAAACAGTAAGGAAGGCTGGAGGCAGTGTCATTTAGTATAGAAATGTGTGCTGAGACAGTGATAAACAGTAAGGAAGGCTGGAGACAGAGTCGTTTAGTATAGAAATGTGTGCTGAGACAGTGATAAACAGTAAGGAAGGCTGGAGACAGAGTCGTTTAGTATAGAAATGTGTGCTGAGACTGTGATAAACAGTAAGGAAGGCTGGAGACAGTGTCATTTAGTATAGAAATGTGTGCTGAGACAATGATAAACAGTAAGGCAGGCTGGAGACAGAGTCGTTTAGTATACAACTGTGTGTTGAGACAGTGATAAACAGTAAGGAAGGCTGGAGACAGTGTCATTTAGTATAGAAATGTGTACTGAGACAATGATAAACAGTAAGGCAGGCTCGAGACAGTGGTGTTTAGTATACAACTGTGTGCTGAGACAGTGATAAACAGTAAGGAAGGCTGGAGGCAGTGTCATTTAGTATAGAAATGTGTGCTGAGACAGTGATAAACAGTAAGGAAGGCTGGAGACAGAGTCGTTTAGTATAGAAATGTGTGCTGAGACAGTGATAAACAGTAAGGAAGGCTGGAGACAGAGTCGTTTAGTATAGAAATGTGTGCTGAGACTGTGATAAACAGTAAGGAAGGCTGGAGACAGTGTCATTTAGTATAGAAATGTGTGCTGAGACAATGATAAACAGTAAGGCAGGCTGGAGACAGAGTCGTTTAGTATACAACTGTGTGCTGAGACAATGATCAACAGTAAGGAAGGCTGGAGACAGTGTCATTTAGTATAGAAATGTGTACTGAGACAATTATAAACAGTAAGGCAGGCTCGAGACAGTGGCGTTTAGTATACAACTGTGTGCTGAGACAGTGATAAACAGTAAGGAAGGCTGGAGACAGTGTCATTTAGTATAGAAATGTGTGCTGAGACAGTGATAAACAGTAAGGCAGGCTGGAGACAGAGTCGTTTAGTATACAACTGTGTGCTGAGACAGTGATCAACAGTAAGGAAGGCTGGAGACAGTGTCATTTAGTATAGAAATGTGTGCTGAGACAGTGATAAACAGTAAGGAAGGCTGGCGACAGAGTCGTTTAGTATACAACTGTGTGCTGAGACAGTGATAAACAGTAAGGAAGGCTGGAGACAGCGTCATTTAGTATGGAAATGTGTGCTGAGACAGTGATAAACAGTAAGGCAGGCTGGAGACAGAGTCGTTTAGTATACAACTGTGTGTTGAGACAGTGATAAACAGTAAGGAAGGCTGGAGACAGTGTCATTTAGTATAGAAATGTGTGCTGATACTGTGATAAACAGTAAGGCAGGCTGGAGACAGAGTCGTTTAGTATACAACTGTGTGTTGAGACAGTGATAAACAGTAAGGAAGGCTGGAGACAGTGTCATTTAGTATAGAAATGTGTGCTGAGACTGTGATAAACAGTAAGGAAGGCTGGAGACAGTGTCATTTAGTATAGAAATGTGTGCTGAGACAATGATAAACAGTAAGGCAGGCTGGAGACAGAGTCGTTTAGTATACAACTGTGTGCTGCGACAGTGATAAACAGTAAGGAAGGCTGGAGACAGTGTCATTTAGTATAGAAATGTGTGCTGAGACAGTGATAAACAGTAAGGCAGGCTGGAGAGAGTGTCATTTAGTATAGAAATGTGTGCTAAGACAGTGATAAACAGTAAGGCAAGCTGGAGACAGTGTCATTTAGTATAGAAATGTGTGCTGAGACAGTGATAAACAGTAAGGCAAGCTATAGACAGAGTTGTTTAGTGTACAACTGTGTGCTGAGACAGTGATAAACAGTAAGGCAAGCTGGAGACAGTGTCGTTTAGTATACAACTGTGTGTTGAGACAGTGATAAACAGTAAGGAAGGCTGGAGACAGTGTCGTTTAGTATACAACGGTGTGCTGAGACAGTGATAAACAGTAAGGCAGGCTGGAGACAGAGTCGTTTAGTATACAACTGTGTGCTGAGACAGTGATCAACAGTAAGGAAGGCTGGAGACAGTGTCATTTAGTATAGAAATGTGTACTGAGACAATGATAAACAGTAAGGCAGGCTTGAGACAGTGGCATTTAGTATACAACTCTGTGCTGAGACAGTGATAAACAGTAAGGAAGGCTGGAGGCAGTGTCATTTAGTATAGAAATGTGTGCTGAGACAGTGATAAACAGTAAGGAAGGCTGGAGACAGAGTCGTTTAGTATAGAAATGTGTGCTGAGACAGTGATAAACAGTAAGGAAGGCTGGAGACAGAGTTGTTTAGTATAGAAATGTGTGCTGAGACTGTGATAAACAGTAAGGAAGGCTGGAGACAGTGTCATTTAGTATAGAAATGTGTGCTGAGACAATGATAAACAGTAAGGCAGGCTGGAGACAGAGTCGTTTAGTATACAACTGTGTGTTGAGACAGTGATAAACAGTAAGGAAGGCTGGAGACAGTGTCATTTAGTATAGAAATGTGTACTGAGACAATGATAAACAGTAAGGCAGGCTCGAGACAGTGGTGTTTAGTATACAACTGTGTGCTGAGACAGTGATAAACAGTAAGGAAGGCTGGAGGCAGTGTCATTTAGTATAGAAATGTGTGCTGAGACAGTGATAAACAGTAAGGAAGGCTGGAGACAGAGTCGTTTAGTATAGAAATGTGTGCTGAGACAGTGATAAACAGTAAGGAAGGCTGGAGACAGAGTCGTTTAGTATAGAAATGTGTGCTGAGACTGTGATAAACAGTAAGGAAGGCTGGAGACAGTGTCATTTAGTATAGAAATGTGTGCTGAGACAATGATAAACAGTAAGGCAGGCTGGAGACAGAGTCGTTTAGTATACAACTGTGTGCTGAGACAATGATCAACAGTAAGGAAGGCTGGAGACAGTGCCATTTAGTATAGAAATGTGTACTGAGACAATGATAAACAGTAAGGCAGGCTGGAGACAGTGTCATTTAGTATACAACTGTGTGCTGAGACAGTGATAAACAGTAAGGAAGGCTGGAGACAGTGTCATTTAGTATAGAAATGTGTGCTGAGACAGTGATAAACAGTAAGGCAGGCTGGAGACAGAGTCGTTTAGTATACAACTGTGTGCTGAGACAGTGATCAACAGTAAGGAAGGCTGGAGACAGTGTCATTTAGTATAGAAATGTGTGCTGAGACAGTGATAAACAGTAAGGAAGGCTGGCGACAGAGTCGTTTAGTATACAACTGTGTGCTGAGACAGTGATAAACAGTAAGGAAGGCTGGAGACAGCGTCATTTAGTATGGAAATGTGTGCTGAGACAGTGATAAACAGTAAGGCAGGCTGGAGACAGAGTCGTTTAGTATACAACTGTGTGTTGAGACAGTGATAAACAGTAAGGAAGGCTGGAGACAGTGTCATTTAGTATAGAAATGTGTGCTGATACTGTGATAAACAGTAAGGCAGGCTGGAGACAGAGTCGTTTAGTATACAACTGTGTGTTGAGACAGTGATAAACAGTAAGGAATGCTGGAGACAGTGTCATTTAGTATAGAAATGTGTACTGAGACAATGATAAACAGTAAGGCAGGCTTGAGACAGTGGCATTTAGTATACAACTGTGTGCTGAGACAGTGATAAACAGTAAGGAAGGCTGGAGGCAGTGTCATTTAGTATAGAAATGTGTGCTGAGACAGTGATAAACAGTAAGGAAGGCTGGAGACAGAGTCGTTTAGTATAGAAATGTGTGCTGAGACAGTGATAAACAGTAAGGAAGGCTGGAGACAGAGTCGTTTAGTATAGAAATGTGTGCTGAGACTGTGATAAACAGTAAGGAAGGCTGGAGACAGTGTCATTTAGTATAGAAATGTGTGCTGAGACAATGATAAACAGTAAGGCAGGCTGGAGACAGAGTCGTTTAGTATACAACTGTGTGTTGAGACAGTGATAAACAGTAAGGAAGGCTGGAGACAGTGTCATTTAGTATAGAAATGTGTACTGAGACAATGATAAACAGTAAGGCAGGCTCGAGACAGTGGTGTTTAGTATACAACTGTGTGCTGAGACAGTGATAAACAGTAAGGAAGGCTGGAGGCAGTGTCATTTGGTATAGAAATGTGTGCTGAGACAGTGATAAACAGTAAGGAAGGCTGGAGACAGAGTCGTTTAGTATAGAAATGTGTGCTGAGACAGTGATAAACAGTAAGGAAGGCTGGAGACAGAGTCGTTTAGTATAGAAATGTGTGCTGAGACAGTGATAAACAGTAAGGAAGGCTGGAGGCAGTGTCATTTAGTATAGAAATGTGTGCTGAGACAGTGATAAACAGTAAGGAAGGCTGGAGACAGAGTCGTTTAGTATAGAAATGTGTGCTGAGACAGTGATAAACAGTAAGGAAGGCTGGAGACAGAGTCGTTTAGTATAGAAATGTGTGCTGAGACTGTGATAAACAGTAAGGAAGGCTGGAGACAGTGTCATTTAGTATAGAAATGTGTGCTGAGACAATGATAAACAGTAAGGCAGGCTGGAGACAGAGTCGTTTAGTATACAACTGTGTGTTGAGACAGTGATAAACAGTAAGGATGGCTGGAGACAGTGTCATTTAGTATAGAAATGTGTACTGAGACAATGATAAACAGTAAGGCAGGCTCGAGACAGTGGTGTTTAGTATACAACTGTGTGCTGAGACAGTGATAAACAGTAAGGAAGGCTGGAGACAGTGTCATTTAGTATAGAAATGTGTGCTGAGACAGTGATAAACAGTAAGGCAGGCTGGAGACAGAGTCGTTTAGTATAGAAATGTGTGCTGAGACAGTGATAAACAGTAAGGAAGGCTGGAGACAGAGTCGTTTAGTATAGAAATGTGTGCTGAGACTGTGATAAACAGTAAGGAAGGCTGGAGACAGTGTCATTTAGTATAGAAATTTGTGCTGAGACAATGATAAACAGTAAGGCAGGCTGGAGACAGAGTCGTTTAGTATACAACTGTGTGCTGAGACAATGATCAACAGTAAGGAAGGCTGGAGACAGTGTCATTTAGTATAGAAATGTGTGCTGAGACAGTGATAAACAGTAAGGCAGGCTGGAGACAGTGTCATTTAGTATAGAAATGTGTGCTGAGACAGTGATAAACAGTAAGGCAGGCTGGAGACAGAGTCGTTTAGTATACAACGGTGTGCTGAGACAGTGATAAACAGTAAGGCAGGCTGGAGACAGAGTCGTTTAGTATACAACTGTGTGCTGAGACAGTGATCAACAGTAAGGAAGGCTGGAGACAGTGTCATTTAGTATAGAAATGTGTGCTGAGACAGTGATAAACAGTAAGGAAGGCTGGCGACAGAGTCGTTTAGTATACAACTGTGTGCTGAGACAGTGATAAACAGTAAGGAAGGCTGGAGACAGCGTCATTTAGTATGGAAATGTGTGCTGAGACAGTGATAAATAGTAAGGAAGGCTGGATACAGTGTCATTTAGTATAGAAATGTGTGCTGATACTGTGATAAACAGTAAGGCAGGCTGGAGACAGAGTCGTTTAGTATACAACTGTGTGTTGAGACAGTGATAAACAGTAAGGAAGGCTGGAGACAGTGTCATTTAGTATAGAAATGTGTGCTGAGACTGTGATAAACAGTAAGGAAGGCTGGAGACAGTGTCATTTAGTATAGAAATGTGTGCTGAGACAATGATAAACAGTAAGGCAGGCTGGAGACAGAGTCGTTTAGTATACAACTGTGTGCTGCGACAGTGATAAACAGTAAGGAAGGCTGGAGACAGTGTCATTTAGTATAGAAATGTGTGCTGAGACAGTGATAAACAGTAAGGCAGGCTGGAGAGAGTGTCATTTAGTATAGAAATGTGTGCTAACACAGTGATAAACAGTAAGGCAAGCTGGAGACAGTGTCATTTAGTATAGAAATGTGTGCTGAGACAGTGATAAACAGAAAGGCAAGCTATAGACAGAGTTGTTTAGTGTACAACTGTGTGCTGAGACAGTGATAAACAGTAAGGCAAGCTGGAGACAGTGTCGTTTAGTATACAACTGTGTGTTGAGACAGTGATAAACAGTAAGGAAGGCTGGAGACAGTGTCATTTAGTATAGAAATGTGTGCTGAGACAATGATAAACAGTATGGCAGGCTTGAGACAGTGTCGTTTAGTATACAACTGTGTGTTGAGACAGTGATAAACAGTAAGGAAGGCTGGAGACAGTGTCATTTAGTATAGAAATGTGTACTGAGACAATGATAAACAGTAAGGCAGGCTTGAGACAGTGGCATTTAGTATACAACTGTGTGCTGAGACAGTGATAAACAGTAAGGAAGGCTGGAGGCAGTGTCATTTAGTATAGAAATGTGTGCTGAGACAGTGATAAACAGTAAGGAAGGCTGGAGACAGAGTCGTTTAGTATAGAAATGTGTGCTGAGACAGTGATAAACAGTAAGGAAGGCTGGAGACAGAGTCGTTTAGTATAGAAATGTGTGCTGAGACTGTGATAAACAGTAAGGAAGGCTGGAGACAGTGTCATTTAGTATAGAAATGTGTGCTGAGACAATGATAAACAGTAAGGCAGGCTGGAGACAGAGTCGTTTAGTATACAACTGTGTGTTGAGACAGTGATAAACAGTAAGGAAGGCTGGAGACAGTGTCATTTAGTATAGAAATGTGTACTGAGACAATGATAAACAGTAAGGCAGGCTCGAGACAGTGGTGTTTAGTATACAACTGTGTGCTGAGACAGTGATAAACAGTAAGGAAGGCTGGAGGCAGTGTCATTTAGTATAGAAATGTGTGCTGAGACAGTGATAAACAGTAAGGAAGGCTGGAGACAGAGTCGTTTAGTATAGAAATGTGTGCTGAGACAGTGATAAACAGTAAGGAAGGCTGGAGACAGAGTCGTTTAGTATAGAAATGTGTGCTGAGACTGTGATAAACAGTAAGGAAGGCTGGAGACAGTGTCATTTAGTATAGAAATGTGTGCTGAGACAATGATAAACAGTAAGGCAGGCTGGAGACAGAGTCGTTTAGTATACAACTGTGTGCTGAGACAATGATCAACAGTAAGGAAGGCTGGAGACAGTGTCATTTAGTATAGAAATGTGTACTGAGACAATTATAAACAGTAAGGCAGGCTCGAGACAGTGGCGTTTAGTATACAACTGTGTGCTGAGACAGTGATAAACAGTAAGGAAGGCTGGAGACAGTGTCATTTAGTATAGAAATGTGTGCTGAGACAGTGATAAACAGTAAGGCAGGCTGGAGACAGAGTCGTTTAGTATACAACTGTGTGCTGAGACAGTGATCAACAGTAAGGAAGGCTGGAGACAGTGTCATTTAGTATAGAAATGTGTGCTGAGACAGTGATAAACAGTAAGGAAGGCTGGCGACAGAGTCGTTTAGTATACAACTGTGTGCTGAGACAGTGATAAACAGTAAGGAAGGCTGGAGACAGCGTCATTTAGTATGGAAATGTGTGCTGAGACAGTGATAAACAGTAAGGCAGGCTGGAGACAGAGTCGTTTAGTATACAACTGTGTGTTGAGACAGTGATAAACAGTAAGGAAGGCTGGAGACAGTGTCATTTAGTATAGAAATGTGTGCTGATACTGTGATAAACAGTAAGGCAGGCTGGAGACAGAGTCGTTTAGTATACAACTGTATGTTGAGACAGTGATAAACAGTAAGGAAGGCTGGAGACAGTGTCATTTAGTATAGAAATGTGTGCTGAGACTGTGATAAACAGTAAGGAAGGCTGGAGACAGTGTCATTTAGTATAGAAATGTGTGCTGAGACAATGATAAACAGTAAGGCAGGCTGGAGACAGAGTCGTTTAGTATACAACTGTGTGCTGCGACAGTGATAAACAGTAAGGAAGGCTGGAGACAGTGTCATTTAGTATAGAAATGTGTGCTGAGACAGTGATAAACAGTAAGGCAGGCTGGAGAGAGTGTCATTTAGTATAGAAATGTGTGCTGAGACAGTGATAAACAGTAAGGAAGGCTGGAGACAGAGTCGTTTAGTATACAACTGTGTGCTGCGACAGTGATAAACAGTAAGGAAGGCTGGAGACAGTGTCATAAATTACAGAAACGTATGTTTAGACGGAGAGAAACAAAAGTCAGGCTTGAGGCAGAGTCATAAAGTACAGAAATGTATGCTGAGATGGAGAGAAACAGCAAGGCAGACTAGAGACAATGTCATAAAGTACAGAAATATATGCTGAGATGGTGAGAAACAGCAAGACAGACTAGAGAGAATGTCATAAAGTACAGAAATATATGCTGAGATGGTGAGAAACAGCAAAGCAGGCTGGACACAGTGTCATAAAATAAATAAATGTATGCTGAGATGGGGGGACTAGGAAGGCGGGTTGGAGACCGTGTCATAAAGTGTATAAATGTATGTTTAGATGGTTAGAAACAGGAAGGCTGGTTGGAGGCAAAGTCATACAGTACATAAATGTACGCTGAGACGGTGAGAAACAGCAAGGTAGGTTGGACACAATGTCATAAGGTATAGAAATGTGTGCTGAGACAGGCTGAAGACAGTGTCACAAAATACATAAATGTACGCTGAGACAGTGAGAAATAGCAAGGAAGGCTGGATATAGTGTCATAAATTATACAAATGTATGCTGAGACAGTGAAAAACATGTACTGAGGGTGCAATGAATATGTATTATAATTATTATAATTGTGTAATGGTGTGCAATGATTATATAATATAGCTTTGTATTGAGAAATACAGCCAAAAGTGCAGTTGTAGGTGTGGTTAGAATTAGAGTTACGGGTACATTAGGGGTGTGGTGAGACTTACAGTTAAAGGAACTGTTAGAGGTATGGTGATAATTACAGTTAAGGGAATGTTGAGAATTACAGTTAAGGGTATGGTGAGAATTAATGGTAATGCGCCCCGCCACTAACAGGGCTGCCTACCGGAGCTGTCTCCACTCGAACGTGTCTCGACATGTCCGCGTAGAACAGTTGACTCTTAACCGCCAGTTATTTTTAATAGTGCCGTCATCGCATTATCATTTTAAATTAGCAATATTATCAGTAATTTACTTGTGTAACTTTTACAGTTAGCAGTATTATCAGTATGTTCACTTACATTTTAGATTTAGCGTCATTGATAGGTTGCTTTGTAATGTTATACTAATAAAGACATGGTGAATACGCCGCTTACATATACGTCTTGTGACCTACTTTAACACATAGCGTACCGGTAAAAACTACACCGCTTACTTGGTGCAGGTCGCTGGGTCAATCCGTATGAACGCGTGGCCTAGTGATAAAAAGTACGTCTACTGTTAAAAAACCGCACAATACCGTGTTTTGTTCCTTTCTCGTTTCCTCGTCAGGCCCTTTTATCCCTGTTACTGAATGATGTTAGCCGCAGTCGCCGCCGCCGCTGCTCCCTTATGTAGGATGACCTCTGGCCCTACTACAAGACTCCTTGATCAATCCTTAACCAGTCCTTTAGTCGGCAGGGAGATCTGATGATATCCCTCGTGTAGTACTACGACCAACATGGGGCGCTAATGTCCTGTGAGCGATATTATGCCTCTTTCCCTATACTCTCAAACCGCGGATTTCCACCAAAATCTATTTTTAGCAGCTTGCGAACACGTGGGCTCCTTCCTTAAGGATTGAAAGGCACTAAGGAACTACTGACCAATACTGACACACGAGAACTATCCTGTCCCACTAATGACGAGCAGACGTTACTGCCCGGTTTGTAGCTGTATAGACGCCTTTTGTATAAGAAAAAAGAAATATGCGGATTAAATAATACTATAAACCATCTCCCGATAAACAGCTGGTTCTTTGGATATTTACTTATTATAGCCTAAGTGATCCTGTTTTCGTGCTGAGACCAATGCTATGTTAACTACTGTGTATTTATAACCACCCACCGACTTGGCACAATCTACCGCCGAAATCTTTCTTGCAGTAGCAGTAGTAGCCCCAGCCGTATGGGTCCTCCGAGTCGTGGCATGAACCACCGTTCTTGCACGGGTTCGACCCGCACTTGATCTTCTCTGGTGTAGCTCCACCCGGTCGGCGGCGACGAATCATGATAGGTCGGAGTTGTGCACGCGTTGTGGTCGTGTTGGTTGGCGTACGGGTTAGAGCGGAAGACACTGAAAATTGTACATCATCTCAACACATAAGCTATGATGCATATTCAGAGTGTCACTGCACTATCGAATTTGCACCGAGGTCAATTACGTGACTTGGCATCTAATCTATTGCGTTTGACACATTGTGGTTGCTGGGGACAAGGGAAGGTTAATCGTGAGAGTCGTGACGGAGGACGGTGCGTTTGAATACTCGTAGATTCTGCTTATTTAAAACTATTATTCATTTAATTATATATATATATATATATATATATATATATATATATATATATATATATATATATATATACATACATACATACATACATACATACATACATACATACATACATACATACATACATACATACATACATACATATATATATATAATTATAAATTTTAAAAGTTAATGAACTAAATCACAATTAACTCAGAAATTCTCCAATTCAATTAAATTAACCTCACACAGTTCTCAGGTCAATTCAATTAAATTAACCTCCCAAATTCTTCAATTAGATTAACAATTAATTTTAATTCAATTAACAATCAAATCACGTGTTGGTAGAATTGTTTACACATTTAAAACAGTTCTTTTGTTGGAAAGAAATTTGTTCGTATAATATTTACATGCCAAGACATTCCTTCAAGGGGATTTGATCACATTTAAAAAGTAGATTTGATCACATTTAAAAAGTAGATACAATTAATAATTTTGCTCTGAAAGGGTTGAATATTTTGCAGGTGTGGGGATTCCTCCTATGTTCAACCACCAAATTAATAAAATCGGGCAACTACATAAATTATATAATTTTTATGCCACAAGTTGTTATTAATGCAGTGTTTTATACTAAATCGTCAGGTTTCACCTTTATACACTAGCATTTAAATATATAAACACTATTTTTATGCATCACTAGAACTGGCATGGTTTTGGTTTAATTTGGCACTGTAAAATATTCCAAACTCAAGCTATGTTACCTTTCTCTACATATCCCCACTAATGGTTACTGTTGTCACAGTTCACTTAGCTGTATACATGAGTACCTAACTACAAACAGGTGGATATCTGAACGAATAGTCTTCAAGCAGTAATTGCAGCGTGGCTGAATGCTTCCCAGAGAAGTTGAGTTGGCGTTGGAACGAACAGGTCTGCCAGGAGGTGAAGTGTAAAGCGCTTTGAACAGTCCCAAGGACTGGATACACACACACGCACGCACGCACGCACGCACGCACGCACGCACGCACGCACGCACGCACGCACGCACGCACGCACACACACACACGCGCACACGCACACACACAAAGGTTATATATATATTTCAGTTGAAGAGCCGGATTCCAAAACGTGCTCAGTTCATTACAAAATTTAAAATGATTGATCTATGCTGCTCAGCTGTATGTCTTCCATGTTAATTTAATAGGTTTTCCAATATGGGCTCAGTCCATGTGTGCAGAGCCTGCTAAGTTAGCAGATTATTTCAAAATGGGCCCAGTCCACCCGAGACAATTTTGCAAACCTCACTCAGTCCTTGGTATGCGCAGCGCCGGTGAATATGGCGGAAACCACGAATGAACAAGGCGCTTCCGTGGCAGAAGTTTACCATTCGCCTGTTGTTGAAAAGTAGAGATCGAGAAAGCGAAAACGTAATCCAGATAACTGGACGAAAACTACAAATAACAATACCACCATACATCCTACAAACCAAGCACCAGACCCCCCCCCCACTCCACCAAAACCGCCACCATCCCATCCATCTCTCCAACGCCATCCAGCCTGCTCATATCACACCAACATCATCTGAAGCCACGTCTCACCTCTCCACCATCCTCTCCTTCTCTGCACTAATATTCCCACACCAGAGCCGTCACCCAAACCAACACCACCAACACCACAAACTCCATTTTTGCACACAAACTCTTCACCACATCCCACACCGATACAAAGTAATAACATAATGTCATAAAACACAAATTTAAGTAGTGCTATTTTTCTTTCGTTAGTTACTGAAAATGGCAAAAATGGACTGAGTACGTTTTGGAGACGGCTCTTTAGTTGTGAGTTTCACAAACGCTAAATTTCTCAAATTAAGATGTTATGGAAACAATATGTAAAACTGTCAACAGCTGGCACCTAAAAATGGGCCATATTCACTTCGGGATACACCCTTACAAAAGCAGTGGACTGTCAATATACAAAGTGGTTAAGCACAGGAGTGCGGGGGAGCGCTAGTTGGTAGGACAGATGGGGCAATGCTCTGATTAGGCATAGTCAACCGCCCCAGTAGGCATTGAAAAAGATTTAAAACTGACAGGCACAAACCTAATCACATGGGTGACACATCATCTGCATACTGGTGTCAAGAAGCGGAAGAAATATACTCAAAATAATTGACTACTGTTATATCTTGTACTACGACTGAAATAATGATGGGTCCCGAGGCCAACAAGGTGATCGAATTATAATCATGCATACATACAATGTCATACATCCTCTTCAGCTCTTTTAGGCTAATAGCCTTTTAGCTGGTATTTACTGTAGTTTGGGCGCATGGGTGGGAAGTTGTCAGTTTGCTTAAAAGTGTAAGTGCACCACAATTTGTCTAGTTTAGCTTTGAATGCATTTAGTGTGTGTGTCCTCTGTGAGAGAGTTCCACCTGTTCACTACTCTGTGTCTAAATTAGCTCCTCTGTTGTCTAGCTGTCACACGTTCCTCCTTCTTGAGCATTTTGTCGACTTTGTAGATGCAATGCAGATATGTGTAGACTTCGATCATGTCTCCTCTTGCTCTTCTATATTCAACGCCTTCGATCTGTCGCAATACTCCTGGCACTTCAGTTCTGGAATTAGCTTTGTTGCTCTTCGTTGTACATTTTCAAGCATCCTTTGGTCTCTCTTGAGTGCTGGGGCCCAGATAACAATTCCATATTCTAGTATAGGTCTGACCAGACTTGAGTATAGCTTCTTTACGGTTGGTCCATCCAAGAATGTAAATGACCTTCTAATAAGCCCGAGCATCCTGTTAGCCTTATTTGCAATTAACTCCACATGTTGGTCAAACTTTAGTTCCGGGTCTGCTTGCACCCCCAAGTCTCTCTCATTTGTGGTCTCCCCCAATATACAAAGTGAGTGCGGGGGAGCGCTAGTTGGTAGGACTGATGTTGGAAATCCTCTGATTAGGCATAGTCAACCGCCCCAGGAGGCCCTGAAAAGATTCGTTTCCGAATAAAGTTTGCCAAGTAAGTTTACTTCTTGTTCACGAAATATAACATTGGCGACGAGGGTGGGATCAATAGGAAGTGTAGAACCGTGTCATCCAGACAGTGGGGAGTTGTGGTCGCAATATTTCGAAATACTTGAGTGTTTCTTTGAAGCGAATGACATTGGCGCAGCGAAATAGCGGGGTACAAGCTTTTGCAGAACTTGTGTTGCCCTGAGAAACCAACGGACAAAACCTACGCAGTATTGGTGGAGCTGATGCAAACGCATTTGATTCAACAACCGTCAGAAATTGTAGAGTGATTTAAATTCTACAAGCGAATGCCAATGCCGAATGAATCGATTGTGCAGTATATGAGCGAACTGAGGCGGTTGACACAAGACTGCAATTTCGAGGCCACGCAGAATAAAATGCTGCGTGAAATTTGTGTCATTGGGGTTACAAATGAAGGAGTCCAACGGAAACTGTTAGCAGTCAAAGACTTGGATTTGGACAAAGCTATAGAGATAGCGTCCGCGCTCTGAAGTAGCCACGAAGAATGCAAGGGACATTCAAATGGCACAACACAGTTCACACACTACTGGGCTGGAGGTAGGTGTGAATCAAGTGATCAACAAAGACAAAGGCAAATCGACTCCAAGACCAAATGGCATATCACAGCCAAAGTTCAGAAACAAAGTACAGAAGGTCAAGTGTTACCGTTGTGGTGGAATCCACAGACAGGAAGACTGTCGATACAAGAATCAAAGATGTTGTTCCTGTGGAATAATGGGACACATATCTCAGATATGTAGAACCAAAGCTCGAAAACATGTGCGTGACAATCGACCACACCTGGTAAATGATACACAACAACCTTCGAACATGACAGACGTCACAGAACTGTACTAAATCTATGAGGTTACCACTCGAAGTAATCCGTCAGAACCGCCCATCACGATGGAGATGGCGATAGGAGGAGCAAGCCTAGAAATGGAGCTGGATACAGGGGCCAACCTTCTCCCTTGTCAGCGATGTGACTTACAATTGCTTATTGGGAAAACAACCACCTCCCCTGAAGCAGAGCCAGTTGAAACTTCGTACGTACACTGGCGAGCCACTGAAAGCATGTGGGGAAGTGACGGTTATAGTCCGCCACCATGGTCAAGCAGTGGAACTTCCTATATTGGTAGTTTCTGGAAATGGCGCAAGTCTCCTTGGAAGAGCTTGATCAGCTCCTGAGTCCCAATATCATCGAACCAGTGAGCCTATCGTGCCTATCTTGAAGTCTGACGGCACGGTGCGTATCAGTGGTGACTATAAAGTTAGGTAAACAGGTTTGCGCATGTTGAGCAATGCGCACTTCCGACACCGGAAGACCTATTTGCTACGCTAGCAGGTGGAGTGATGTTCTCCAAGCTCGACATGGCACATGCTTATCAGCAGATTCTCATCGACGATGACAGTAAACAGTACTTGACGATAAACACCCACCGAGGATTGTTTGTCTACAATCGTCTAGCATTTGAAAATCTCCTGGCAGGCGTCCCTCACACGGTGGTGTACCTGTATGATATCCTGGTAACTGGTGCTTCCGAAGAAGAACTCCGAAGAAGAACACCAGGCAAATCTGAAGGAAGTCTTACGTCGACTTGCTGAGGCAGGCCTACCTCTTAAGAAGGACAAGTGCAATTTCGGCGTTGCTGCGGTGGAATACCTAGGTCATCGGATCAGCAAGGATGGGTTGGCTATCCTGGACAACATAGCAAAGAAGCTTCTAAGGAAAGCCCCAGTCCTGACACATTATGATATCAACAAGCCACTTCTCCTGACCTGTGACACATCGTCTTATGGTTTAGGTGGTGAACTGTATCTAACCGAGGATAAAGAACAACCAGTTCCACTCCAGAACAATGGCACCGGCGGAAAAGAATTACTCTCAGGTAGAATAAAAAGGTTTTGACAATGATCTGTGGTGTTCGCAAATTTCACAAGTATCTATGGGGTCGACACTTCAAGATCTACACGGACCATAAGCCCCTCTTGGGTCTTCTAGGAGAGACGAAATCTCTTCCGCAACTCTCCTCTGCTCGTTTCCAGAGGTGGGCTCTTCTTATGCAAAGCTACGACTACGAGCTCATCTGGCCTGGCCTGGCACAAGCATTGCTAATGCAGATGCAATAAGCAGACTGTCTCTTCCAGAAACTGTGGAGGTTCCAGTTCCAGAACCTGTGCTGAACCTGTTACAACACCTGGAGGAAGGTCCTGTGACAGTAACAATGATCAAGGAAGCGAAGAAGACCGATCCAGTTTTGTCAAGTGTGCTGCAGTACGTGTTAAAACGTTGGCCTGAGAAGAATGCAGCTGATGAATTGATGCCATTCTTCGGGCACACACACTGTCATGCGAAGGTGGATGTATTCTATGGGGTACAAGAGTCATTGCATTGCTCCGTGCTAATGGAAGAACTACACCAGATACATCCTGGTGTTTCACGCATGAAGAGTCTGGCGAGAAAGTATGTGTGGTGACCGTCAGTTAATGCAGATCGAGAAGCTAAGATGAAAACTGTCATTCGTGTCAGTTGAATCAGCATTTACCAGCAAAGGCACCCCTCCATCCGTAGGAGTATACTGCAAATCTATGGAGTCGACTGCATGTGGACTTTGCGGGTCCTTTTCCTGGGACACATGTTCTTAGTGATCGTTGACTAGCGTGGTGGTTGGAAGTGTTCCAGATGCAGAACATAACGAGCCGAAAAACAGTTGAGAGACTGAGGTCTTGTTTTGCTTCTCATTGGTCTGCCGGATTGTATTGTGAGTGACAATGGTCCGAAGTTCACAAGTGAGGAGTTCCGTGAGTAAACTGTACTACAGACAGTCTACCCTGTTTTACATGTGTTATAATAATGACATATTGTGTTTATAAATTTACATAATTTCTTACGTAATTATCGGTGTTGACTTGAACCGGAAATACACCAGGACATAATAATATTATGAATGAACACTCATTGTTAAGGGCATTTTAATCATAAGAGGGAGGGATGTTATATGTTGTACTACGACTGAAATAATGATGGGTCCCGAGGCCAACGAGGTGACCAAGTTGTAATCATGTGCGTAAATGGTTTCCGAATAAAGTTTGCCAAGTAAGTTTGCTTCTGGTTCACGAAATGTAACAACTACGAATAAGCTTACGTTTATCGTAACTAACTAGTGGGCGATATTATCCTAAATCAACGCATGGAGTCACGCTATGTTACGGTTTTCATCACAAAACGGCATATATTAAAGGTGCATTAACCTGGCCGAAATTATTAATGCTATTAAATGACATTTTTACCTAATTTTTTCGATGCTAATGTGTTCTTTGCATCACTCCCCATCGGATCAAGTACAAAACGGACGTATATTTGTAAAAAATATCGTGTTTCAGCGCACTTTTAGTGCCCAAAACAACGCTATACCGGCAATAGCCGGTGTTGTTAATATGGCGATCATCCGAAATGTGCTGTAGCAATATCACGGTGGCATAAGAACCGGAAAGGCGATTTGACTGTCAAATATTTCGTAACGCAGTGTAAGAAAATACGAAAAATAGAAGAAAAAGTGCAATTTAATGTTACGAAAAACTCTTAAAAACTTAAAAAAACCCACAAAAAATCGAACCGGACAGGTTATTTCACTAACAAATATCTTGTATGCAGTCTAAGAAAAAAATTGAGTTCAATTTAATTTTGAAAATCCCCAAAAAATCCACCGACAAATATCTCAAAAAAATATAAGATAATGTAAAAAAAACAAAGACATCGCACATATATAAAAAAAAGAATTAAAAGTTCGCATATCGTGTAACTGTCTTTAAATCTTATTCATAAGTCATAAACAAGTGTCTTGCTTGCCCAAATCACACAATTCAGTAATAAATAGAGCAAAGAGGAAACTCCGGAGACAGTTCGGCAGGTGCGACCTCTGTTCGTCACGTACTGTTAGAATATGTGTATTCTGTAAGTCCGATATAATTCGGACGCGCAACAAGATATACCGTTATATAATGCCATGCGCAGTACGCAGTTGCGACATCACCACCACGCCACGCTGGTTAATAAATTTGGGTCTCTGATCATAAAGTGTTGATCTAGTACGAGAATTCAAACAACGTACCTGGAAGAGTTCCTGTGGATGCAGCAGCACAGGAACCGCCACCAACGTCTCTCGTCACAGCTAGTGTGCATTCGCGACCAATACCCTTGAACGAATGCTTACTAGCAGTGAACTTCGCCCAGCAGTCGCCCGAAGACACAAAACGGCTCTTTTCAGAGCCAACCATACTTTCACAAAAGAGTTGCTACTTTGGGTGTGAACGATGTCTAGGTTTGAATAATTCCCTTGTAGATAACAATTTAATGAAAATATCTCGATAAATTTGGTCCTCGAAGTTCACCATGGCTGCAGTTTCCAAAACGACAACATCTTTTTGTAGTGAAATGTCCAATTTTCTTCATGATACGGTCCAAACA
>OY759265.1:33860753-33870753 GCA_963662155.1 Lamellibrachia columna
ATACTGTTCTAGGAACTACTGTAAAAGTAAAGGACTTAGGAGTAACAGTAAGTGCTGATATGAACGTTTTAGAGCCGTGTGGTATTGCAGCTTCAACTGGTAAAAATTGGGGTTGATTAGGAGAAAAATAACGTACAAAAAAGGCTAATTATACATTTGTATAAAGCAATACTCAGGCCTCACTTAAAATACTGTATACAAGCGTGGAAACCATATCGTAAGAAGGCTATAGATACGCTTGAATTATTCCAGAACGCAGAGGCCTTAATTTTTAAGAAAGCCTAATAGAATATGTTTTAAGAAACATATAGACAAGAAGGTTAAGAGGAGATCAAATTGAAGTTTGTAAGATATTGAAAGGGTATGAAAATATTGATAGAAATATGTTGTTCTCACTCAAGAAAAATATTAGAACTTGAGGACATGAGGCAACATTAGTAAAGGAAAAGTGTAGATTGGATATCAGGAAGTACTCATTCTCGCAGAGGACAATAAATGAATGAAACAAATTATATACAGCTTTTGTAACTGTTAGCAGCGTGAATATGTTTAAAAACAAGGTTGACACATTTCCCAGGAGGGCGGGTTACACATAGATGAAAACTGTTGGACTTTCGATAAGCCAATGGCTTCCTTGTCCACTTGCCAACTGGGCCTTTGCCTTGGATGGCATATTTGCTAAAAAAAATTATAATCACATACATCATAATACATTCAGAAAGTAAAAAAAAATACAGGAGACAGTTCCACAAAGGTAAATATAAAGAGATGAGAAAATATTGAGCAAAGATAAATTGGAATAACATGCTGAGGAATAAGACAGCAATTGAATGGTGGAACATTCTAAAATATGTAATTGAGAGTACCATTGATCAGTTTGCTTCCTTGAAAAAACAAAGAAAACGGTCTTGAAAGAAACACTGAACTATTAGAAAAATAACATACAAACAAACTATGTGGACAGTTTATAGGCTAACCGGAAATGATGAAGACTACACAAATTACAAAGAGCCACTTAATGCAGCTATGCCTGAAATGAGAAAATCTAAAAGAAGCTATGAGCATAAATTAGCATGTAACGCAAACAATGACAGCAAACAGAGTTTGTTTGTATATGTCATGAGTAAACAAACAGTTCGCGACAAGTTTGGAACACTAGAAGACCGGCGTGGAAATATAATATAATAGGAGGTTTTTAATGCCGGAAGACCTTCAGTTCAATGTTTACCAGATATAATATTAATTCACTACCAGTTGTTAAAATACCAGAGAAGACTATACTATATAAACCAGCTCAGAAACACCAGGACTGGTTTGATGCGAATGACACTGTGCTTTCACAGCTGATTGATGACAAGAACAACGTTCGTGAGAAAATACTCAACAGTAGGCTCAATACATCCAGCATATGCCTCTACAAACAACACGAAATCTTTCTATAACTATCTTAAAGAGGTAACCCTGTAAACTTGATGCACTCCAACTGAAGTCAGAAGATGGGACCACCATACTGAAGGGCAAATATGCAAAACTGGAAGGACGGACTGACTACTTCCAGCACCTGCTGAATATGTCTTGGGACATCTCAACTGAAGCCCATAAAAAGCGAAACAACTTCCTACTGCTAATTGGCTCGCTGAACTATTTGAGACTGAAAAAGTTATTGACTCACTCAATAAGAGAATGGCGCCTGGCAAAGATGGTATTTCCGGGGAACTTCTTAAATATGGAAGCAGATAAAACGGGGATCACTGCACAACTGTGATCACTGTGAGCCTGGAGAATGGAAATATGTTAAATTGATCACCCTGTTTAAGAAATGAGACCGATCATAGTGTGGGGATTACAGAGGTTTATCACTCCTCTCAGTAACTTACAGTCCACATTGCAAATATCATCCCTGCATGTCAGAGTTGGTTTAGATATGTAAGAAGCACCGTGGATATGATCTCTACCTTGCGTCTACTCCAATGTATTCTCGCACTCGTATTTCTGTGTACCTAGCAGCACTGCTCAGAGATACCTTCAGAGACTTTCCGAAAGGAATGTATATACGAACACGTCCTGGTTTAGATACAAACTTGTATAATGTATCCCAACTCAGAGCTAGAGCCAAATGAGTTCGTGAACTACTTTATGCAGACGATAGTGTCATTATTGTTGCTAACAACTCTGACGATATGCAAACAATAATCGACACATTTGCTGAAGCAGCAGACTTGTTACGGCTTACGCGTAAACCCAGAGACAATAGTAATGCTGTACAAGCCATCAAGGGTGGAACGTGATCCTGGTCAAGTCTTAATTAGTGGCCAACCACTTCAGAGTGTTCACAACTTCACCTACCTTGGAAGCACTGGTGACGCGAAATTAGACATGGAATTGGAAACGCGCATTGCCAGGGCATCATCAACTGTTGAGGTTTTTGAAGAAACAAGTATAGACTCAAAGCAATGATACGCACTTGTACAAGGTAGACGGACCTGGAGAGGACTCCTATGTAAACCAAGCCAGCAGTTATAGTCTCAACCGCGACTGACAGTGAGAGGGAGATCAGTACCACATGCTATTTAGGGATGTTGATTGTAATTGCAAAGTGCCACATCAAATACTACTACTTAAATTAAAAGCCTGTTGTATCGGGAATGGCATACTCAACTGGACAGTGGCTGACTAACAGAAGACAAGATGTAGTAGATGGGGAGGTTTTAAACAGGAAATCAGTTTTTAGTGGGGTACTACAAGGATTCGTATAAGGACCTTTATTATTATCATATCAATGACTTAGATGATGATACAATAAGTAAGGTACTACTGACACAAAAGTGTTTAGAAAGGTTATAAATTATGCAGGCGTAGACAAATTAGTGAAATGTTCTGACAAGTTTTATTCGATTTTTGGAAATTTAAATGCCTACACAAGACTCGTGAACTCGGATACAAACTGCAAAATGGGACATATTGTTCTAGGTACTTCCATACAAGAAATGACTTAGGAATAACAATATGTGTTGATATGAATGTTTCAAAGCAGCGTCGTATTGCAGCTTCAAAGGGTAATTAATCAAACAGGTTAATTAGGAGAAATATACCATATTATACGGAAAAAGAACTAATTATATATATGCATAAAGCAGTAGTTAAGTATACAATCTTGGAGACCATATCGTAAGAAGGATATAGATACACCACAACGAATACAGAGGAGAACTAAGATGATTTCAGACCTGAGAGACCTAAAATAATGTGGTTTATAAGCCCTACAGACAAGGAGGTTTAGATGAGTTCAGATTGACGTTTTAAGGATATTGAATGGGTATGAATATAGTGATAGAAATGTCACACTTATTTTCTCACTTAATTTAAGAACGATAGTAGAACTAGAGGACACGAGGTAGCATTAGTAGAACATTACACACGAAGTAACGTTAATGAAGGAATAGTGTATATTAGATATCATATAGAACTCATTCTCACAAAGGTCAATAAATGAATGGAACAAATTATCTACTGACAGATTGTGTAAATGTCAGCAGCGTGTATATGTTTAAAAACAAAATTTACAAGTATCTCTGAAAGGCGGGTTACATGTAGATGACAAATTGTTGGACAATGGCTTCCTTGTCCACTTGCCATCTGCAGAGGCCCTATAATCATAGATCACGGATAAAAATCTTCCTCAGGTAAGCGTGACATGCAGCATTTACTAGCGCTCACACAAAGCGTGCAGTCATGCATGAAACAACGACGTCATATGGTGACGACGTGTGAAGGTTCGTGAGCTTATAGCCCGCCATACACATACGTGAGCCCGCCAAACACATGCGTGAGCCCGCCTTACACATACGTGAGCCCGCCATACACATACCGACGTTGGCCGCCAACAGTTTGTTTATTAACAAATAGTTGGAACTACTCATCGGACGACATTCGGCCGACCGATATTTCAGATGCCAGATGTCTACAAAAAGTGTTGCCAACTGTCGATGGAGAACATACTCACGACTACATTTGAGTTGCCAAATGAAAAAGTAGTTGCCAACATGTTGGCAAATGAAGAATCGGGACGCCACTACGGTTTTATCGGCTGGGCGATGAAACTAATTATATGCGGCGTCGAGTTGGATTGACCAAAACTTAGTCGAAAGCATAATTTATAAGAAAACCGATTGATTCAAACGATTAGTTCAAATTTTGTTTTACCCGTGACGTAGACGACGATGACAAAAACAATATTTACTGCTTGCCGTAGACTCATTGCGTCCTGTTATGCCGTCCATGGTGTCCAGATCGCCAAGCACATATCGGTGAAAAGAGGGTGTAAGTAAACATGCCTTCATACAGCTGGTTCCGTTGCAGTCAACATCTCGCAATATCATTTGTTTGTCTTCGCCTATTGTTTTCGTATATTGCCGGTATGGTGCGTGCGTCAGCCGTGTTTACAATAGCCGGCCGAGAGCTCATTACTATTCATGGAACTAGTTACCCAGCTGTTGCCTCAAAAGCATTATAATCCCTGTTCTGCCCATACAACTGCAATGTTTGGCGTAACTTGTTTGCTTGGTTTTCCTATCTCGCTAAAACGTCACAAGCAACTGCTCCTCATATTTTACTTCTAAACTGTATGCTGTTGCCCGAGTGAAACTCTGGCAGGTAGGCATAGTAGACACGTCCCGCGTGAAATTCTGAAATCGACACTACTGTTCGCCTGCAATTTCGCCTATTAAGTCCACTGGTAGTAGAATCGGTTTAATGTCAAAACTTCATACTAAACTGTCTGTTGAGTTGATATAATATGAGGTGCAGTGTGCAATGCTAACAAGTGTGTGGATACATCCCAATATTCCTTATTCCTACCCCGAGGTATGATCCAATAGTACTGGGCAGATCACGCTCATTTGCCTTGGTAGGGAAGTGATCTAGGAGAAGGCAATCCTGAAGAAAATCACCACGTAAGAGAGGATTACAAGCAGCAGTTATCAGTTCATTAATTTTAGCTTGGAAAACAAGATAAACAAAGCAGCTTGAGTTGGAATAGCTATACTATATATGCAAATAAAACATATACAACTTTATTGTTACATCAATGTATAGCCGAAGCGTAATGCGTTTATTTATGGCATATTAAGACGTGTATTATCAACGCTCAACGGCAACGTTGCTATGAAAAGAAATTGCAGTCTGGTTCTAAGCATGTGCACAGTTTCAATTGTATGGATATTGTAAAAGAAGCATTATTTAGTCGTGACACACTAATGCCACAGTGCTTTCAAATTGTCAGCGTGCTGCGGTAGTCATATAGCGAGCCATCAGTGACCACGTAGAAGCATATGGTAACAACTAAACAATGCTTTGAGGGGTTAATGCGTAACAAGTTAAACACTAGCTTTAAATATGTTAAAAAGAAACATCGGCTTTTAAACGGTCAACGATGCTTGGAGTTAAGCGAGACTAAAATAATGTAATATTCTTCTTGTTCGCTCTGTCATTGTTCGCTCTGTCATTGTTCTCTCTGTCATTGTTCGCTCTGTCATTGTTCGCTCTGTCATTGTGTTCTGTTTTGACACATGTCGACATATGTTGTATGGTAACTAGACTCGGGAATATTTGAATAAAGTCGGCGCCACACCTGAAGCCTCGTCTTCATTACAATTGTGCTAAAACGTCACAAGAAGTACAATAATCTAATTGCCTAATTAAACTGAATGATTTACCTCTGCACAGAAACAATAGGTATATTTAACAATCAAATTTGTTATCACGGCAATTGTCGTTGTCACGCAACATTTCTGGGAGATTCGTCAAGCTCCAAACAGATCGCCGCAATTGTTTGTCCTCATCCACTCAGGACAGTCGATGTAGCCGTCGGTGTTGCAGTAGCACTGTACCCGAGTGCAGTCGTCGAAATATGAGAACCGACCGACACTATATCTGCGCTCGCCGTCCATACAGCCTGAAAGCGAACAAACACAGCTGTTGGCTGGCTCCTTTTGTAAGTTGTCATATCGATTCGCTCAGCTGTGGCTCCTGGCATGAGAATTACTTGATACGATAATTAAGACAAAATTATACTGGTGTGTCGTTGCTTTTATGTGTAGCGATATAAGCAATTTCACGAGAATGTAGTTTTAAGTGAAAAGATGATATACAATTTTGGTGCAGTTTTAAAATCATACACGTTTTATATTATATGGAATTGGAAGTGTTTTCAGTTGGAAGAGTACCAACGTCTGGTACTGTAAGTAGGACCATCTTACGAAGTATGGCTAGTAATCACTCGTGTCCACTGCAGCCATTTCATTCTCCTGTCTGCTCAGTTACTATTGTTTTAGAAGCAGTAATTTTTAAAGAAATAATTTATCAGTGCCTAACTATGAGGTAAATATCTCATACAGGAATAATTATTATACAATATGTACATTTACAGGGTTGTTTGTTTCAATGTCTAAACTATAATTCGTGTTACTGTCACTAGCCAAGTTCCTTGGCCAGATTTACTACATTTAGCCAACTATTGTCGTTCGCTGAATTTGCCCTATCCCTTGACATTGTGCCTCGTTGGTGACGTTCGTTTAAAAGCCGGTTTCTATTTCCACATTTCTTTGCAAAACAATCTAAACAATATACGCATAACTGCGTAGGGGATAAGCCAGTATTGTGAATGTTAGATGCGAGTTAGCAGCTTAACACAAAGCGACGTTTGTAAATTTGAAAGAATGAATGGGGATGTGTACTAGTGAACTGCAAAATGCAAGCAAGCCAAGCGTGTTAAATTCGAGCTGGAATCGAATCTACTTTGCCTCAGGTACGGTTCCGCTACACTACACTGGATTTTCTGCCTCCTCCCAGTAACTAGAGCATATATGTGACGACCGACCCTCATTAAAGTTTAATAATTTTGAATGCATTCTTTAAAGGGAAACAAAAGTCATGGTATTAGGCCTACACACATATAAAAGCTACTAAGATTTGCAATTTTACTTAAGACTACCACGCCAGTGGTTTACTAGGAACACTTTGTCGAACGTACAGCATCTCAATATTCGCTCGCCAAATTAAAACATATTTGTATACATATATACCTATGCTTGCCGATAGGATATGGCCATGCTGTGTGCGTCCAAATCCAACTTCGCCTTAATCAATTGATCAAGGTCGCTTTGAGTGGCGCCCATATGAAAGGGGCAACGGTTTTCAAGATATGACTGGATATTTAGTTTAATCACTAAGCTATAATCTTAAATCAATTAGTCACAACTTTCATAATTCAATAACAATGCTTGGGAATAAAGGGGCCATTGATACACTTCATAAAGGTTACATCGTTTAGATATTTTACTTATTTCGGGATGGGGAAATTTGTGGAACATTGTCTCAATATTTAACCTTTTTAGGGCCCGTAACTCACCGACATATAAACATACATACTTTTTGAAGACATATTAACTTATGTTTTGAGGAAACATTGGCAGGTAATATAAAAATTACAACAAGAGTTTCTATGCTTATGAAAGGAATAAACAGAAAGTTCGAGATGTGGTCGGACCACTGGAAAACAACGGTGGAAACATAATATTAGATGGGATTCAATTTCTAAATAAGTATTTTAGCTTAGTGTTTACCACAGAAAATATATGTTCATATCCAGTTCCATTAAAAACATTTAAGGAAAAAACATATTATTTAGGGCAGTTATTTGTAAGTCCTGAAATAGTATCCAAGAAAAGTAATCAGATGAAAAATAATAAATAACCTGAAGTTGATGAAACACCACTAAACTGCTTAAGGAGATAGTAGCGAAAATTACTACTAGCACTTGTAAAAGTGTTTAACTTGTCACTACACGAGTGAATAGTACCTTTAGAATGGAAAGAAGCAAACATTATATCATTGTTTAAAAAGGAATCGAGGAAGAAATAGGACAATTATTGATCAGCGAGTTTAACTTCAGCCGTATGAGTATGCTTAGAAACATTAATTAGAGACCATACGATAGATTCCATTGTAAAGAATAAATTAATAAATCTCAACATGGGTTCCTAAAAGCGAGGTCACGTCTAACCAAAGTGCCACATCAAAGATATTTAATTAAACTAAACACCCACAGTATACGAGATGGTATAATCATGAAGACAAATAGTAATAGTAGATGGGGAAATTTCAAACAGGAAATTAGTTATGAGTGGGGCACCACAAGGATCAGTACTAGGACCAATATTAGTCTTAATATGTGTCAATGAATTGGTAGATGGTATATCAAACAATGTACTAACATTCGAGGGCGACACAACAGTATTAAGACAGATTATAAAAGAGATGGAGATAAGGAAAACAAATTTTGGAAATGAAAATGCCTATGCATTGTATATGGAAACAAGAAAGGAGAATATAAAATGGGGATACTATAATAGGTAGAACCAAGCAGAAGTAACAGTTAGTGCTGCCACGAACTTTTCAGAGTGATGTGTATACCATTGTTTAAGACTAATTAGGAGAAAATACCACATATAAGGAGAAACAGCTAATTATACCACTGTACAAGGCTTCAGCTAGGCCTTATCTGCATACAAACATATATGTTGTATCGTAAGAAGGACGTAGATAAGCTATAAACAATACAACGAGGAACAACTAAGCTTATTTCAGAACTGAGATGCCTAAGTTATGAAAACCATAATATAATGTGAGTTAACAGAACTAGAGACCATGATAATAAAACGAGACCAAATATATATATATATATATATATATATATATATATATATTTATATATATATATATATATATATATATATATATATATATATATATATATATATATATATATATATATATATATATGGCTTGCATTCTCCCATAGGATGATGATAAATGAATGAAACAAATTATCTAATGATTGTGTTAATGCTAGCAGTGCGAATATGTTAAAGCCACATGCCATCTTAACTTTGTTGCTTTGGATGGCAATCATGTTAAATTGCAAATAGAGTAATTTCTTCCTTGGTTACAATGTGACAATCAGACCGTTGACCTACCGTAGTAGGCTGTCTTCTCCAAACATTCGCCCGGACTAATGCTAATGTCGTCTAGTGCCATGTCGGAGTCGTAGGCATCACCACGGATTCCCTTGAAACCAAGCTGTAAATCAGATCATGTGTACCCTAAGTTATGTACAGTACGCTACTAAAAATGTTCATTTATGGTTACCAAAATAAAAGACAATGTCAGTCGCAACAACGAGCCGGATTGGTATAAGCATTTATTGTTATATGAGTGTTTATAGGAAAACATAATTTGACCTTGACTGGTTTTTTATTTCTGCTAATTTATTTCGTTAGAGATGATATTTGACATCTAACACAAACAATAAGTTCACGACAAAATAAAATACATTATTGTAATAAACCATACACTGAAAACAACAATGCAAAGTAGGGCCTACATTGTTAATATATTGCTATGTTATGACACTACAAAATATTCACAGTATATCTATCAGAGTAACTTCGGGTAATTTCGCCCCATTTTACGACATGGCTAACATTTTCATAGATCCAACCACAACCGACCGTCTTTATTTCACACCGTCGTCATTGTCCACTAACAACTGCACCGTAATTATAATCATCGTAATGCAAATAACGTGGACATTACAATTTTCGCTACCGTTTCAACTGGAGAACCAACATTTAATCATACCATGCGTGCGTGCGTGCGTGCGTGCGTGCGTGCGTGCGTGCGTGCGTTCGTGTGTGCGGTGCGATTGCCTGCGGCGTGCGGTGCGATTGTGTGGTATATAGTGTGTGGTGGATTTGCCAGTTTTCCGCTCCAATGCTGGTCTCGCCTCACAGACTCAACACACACACCCTGTTGTGAGCCACTTGTCGACCACGACGGACTACCGATGATGGTGTGTGGTGTCTGGTGTGTGGCGTGGTGTCGTGTTTATGTGACGTGATATGTGATGTGATGTGGTGGTATGGTGGTGTGGAGATGTGAT
>OY759265.1:33875753-33900753 GCA_963662155.1 Lamellibrachia columna
AAATAAATACATTAACAAAATAAAAAAGTTCATAAATATATATATATATATATATATATATATATATATATATATATATATATATATATATATATATATATATATATATACATATACATATACATATACATATACATACATATATAGTTCTCGTGACAATGTTATGCGAGTATTTAGAATATGTAAGTATTTAGTATTTAATTTATATATATATATATATATAATATATAAATAGGATGTAAAATTACCATTGTACATAATAAAGTGCTTGTGCTCACCTAGACCACATGGGTCGATTAATAATATTTATACAAGTGTTCCATTTTCTAAAACCATAAATATTCTTGTGCAGTAGGGCGTCAGAATTATCAATGGAACTATTAGCAAACATACAACTGGCATTGTCCCATCTATTGTATCCTAAAATTCGCCTATGCATGTTGCTGTTAGCCACTTTCGGTTTCAAATAAGTACTGTTGTTAAAACATAATGTTCGTAGGATGGCTAGTTCCTAGGATGACTAGAATTTATTGTCGCTCATTGCTATTAGTAAACAATTCACACCCATACACACATAAACGAATAATTATTATGCACTTTACAAAAATAAAGCTACGGCCTGCCTTTTGCAACTCAGGCAAGCATCTTTGCAACCCACCTATACGATTGGACAGCGTTATGGTGGCCTTGAAACCTTTCCTCCGGTTGCGTGAGTTGGACTGGAAGTGCACTATCATCCTGTTGGACGCCGACACGATCGTCTCGTTGAACACGTCACCGCAGAATCTGTACACGCAGAAAACTACCAGTCATCGATCAAACACGGCTCGAACTACGATCTGTGACAACCGGACACATCTAATTTATAGAAGTTTAAACTCCCTCCTCAATTGATTTAGACAATCACGAATCAGGTTCGTTGATGTTCAAATGTGTAGGGTGTTAATAGTTTAGGTAACGTGCGCAGTAAGTTTAATAAGACCTAGTATTGTTATATCATCGAAAGAATTTACTTTGATCGTTACGAAAGAGTGAATAGCCTTGTGTTAATGGTACATAGAGCCGGATCACTTTGTTAGTTTTATTCTATTACGTGGGGAACAACGCGCAAAACGGGCCCTAAAACGCGTTCCCGCCCATTTGGCTGTCACTCATAACGGATCACTGCTAAACGTTGGTAGGAAGCTCGAAACGCAAATGTAAACATGTGAGCTCAAGAAGATTGTTTGTCTATGTTTTTTTACATGTTACCACCGTTTTCCATGCGTCACATTTCCACTTGAGCACGTTGAAAACAATGGAAACTTTAAAGAGGTGTCTTGACTCATTAGTTAATATAGGTTTATTAACAACATCGACATAACGACACATACGTTGAGCGCCCGCTTCGGCGGTCATGACGCAACTAAACACGCACAGTGTGTGGGGCGCCGCTTGAAAATTCAACTTACGATGTGCTATCGTAACACTACCCTTATTTGAATACAAAAAAAAACATTAGATTTGTTTAAACTAAATATTTCAAGTGAAACCAAAGGCATTGTTTCAGGCCTTTGCACCTATAAGAGTGCCTAAAAACTAACCATTTGTAACTATAATCAAGAATAACACTACCCTACTTACTCCCCCTACTTACCTCCTTACTTACTTGCTTACTCCCCATACTTACTTACTTACTTGCGTCATCCACTCAACGTGGTGATATGACGACTTACTTGTAGTGGTTTCGATTCTTCATTGCATTTGTTAAGTTAGACCCACTGGCTATGGTGTCCTTCTTCATATCACGAAGAGTTGTGGATGCGCCATCACACGTGTGCCATCCAGTGCTTTCTCTAGAGTCCGTGATTCGCACCCATTCTCTACTTTCTCAATCTGACTCCCATCTAACGTGTGGTTATAGCATGTATGAATGTACTTGGTTTTGCTTGGATTAAGAAATAGTAGATTTGGAAGCACTTTCTTACGCATGACTACCACTTTGGTGGCACATTGGGGAGGCTTGCCTACTCACGTAACACGGAGAACTATACTGGCGGGGACTTAAGTTCTAGTAGGTTCAACCAAGCCAAGCAGGTCAAGGAATAGGAGTCAGACGAAGTGTAGTCACTCAAGGGGGATGGGTCCTCTTCAGCCTTGGTTTGCATCGTGTCTACGAGATGGTGTCTCGGAATTAAAACCACCCGCAGTAGCAGTAGCGACACACTGTAGTATTAGTAGCGACACACTGTAGTACCAGTAGTACCATTAGCGACACACTGTAGTACCAGTAGTACCAGTGGCGACACACTGTAGTAGCAGTAGTACCAGTAGCGACACACTGTAGTAGCAGTAGTACCAGTAGCGACACACTGTAGTAGTAGTAGTACCAGTAGCGACACACTGTAGTAGCAGTAGTACCAGTAGCGACACACTGTAGTAGCAGTAGCAACACACTATAGTACCAGTAGTACCATTAGCGACACACTGTAGTAGCAGTAGTACCAGTAGCGACACACTGTAGTAGCAGTAGTACCACTAGCGACACACTGTAGTACCAGTAGCGACACACTGTAGTAGCAGTAGCAACACACTGTAGTACCAGTAGCGACACACTATAGTAGCAGTAGGACCAGTAGCGACACACTGTAGTAGCAGTAGCAACACACTGTAGTAGCAGTAGCAACACACTGTAGTACCAGTAGCGACACACTGTAGTAGCAGTAGTACCAGTAGCGACACACTGTAGTAGCAGTACTACCACTAGCGAAACACTGTAGTACCACTAGCGACACACTGTAGTAGCAGTAGCAACACACTGTAGTACCAGTAGCGACACACTCTAGTAGCAGTAGGACCAGTAGCGACACACTGTAGTAGCAGTAGCAACACACTGTAGTAGCAGTAGCAACACACTGTAGTACCAGTAGCGACACACTGTAGTAGCAGTAGTACCAGTAGCGACACACTGTAGTAGCAGTAGTACCACTAGCGACACACTGTAGTACCACTAGCGACACACTGTAGTAGCAGTAGCAACACACTGTAGTACCAGTAGCGACACACTCTAGTAGCAGTAGGACCAGTAGCGACACACTGTAGTAGCAGTAGCAACACACTGTAGTAGCAGTAGCAACACACTGTAGTACCAGTAGCGACACACTGTAGTAGCAGTAGTACCAGTAGCGACACACTGTAGTACCAGTAGCGACACACTGTAGTACCAGTAGCGACACACTGTAGTACCAGTAGCGACACACTGTAGTAGCAGTAGCAACACACTGTAGTAACAGTAGCGACACACTGTAGTAGCAGTAGCAACACACTGTAGTACCAGTAGTACCAGTAGCGACACACTGTAGTACCAGTAGTACCAGTAGCGACACACTGTAGTACCAGTAGCGACACACTGTAGTACCAGTAGCGACACACTGTAGTAGCAGTAGTACCAGTAGCGACACACTGTAGTAGCAGTAGCGACACACTGTAGTAGCAGTAGTACCAGTAGCGACACACTGTAGTAGCAGTAGCGACACACTGTAGTAGCAGTAGCGACACACTGTAGTACCAGTAGTACCAGTAGCGACACACTGTAGTACCAGTAGTACCAGTAGCGACACACTGTAGTAGCAGTAGTACCAGTAACGACACACTGTAGTACCAGTAGCGACACACTGTAGTACCAGTAGCGACACACTGTAGTAGCAGTAGTACCAGTAGCGACACACTGTAGTACCAGTAGCGACACACTGTAGTACCAGTAGCGACACACTGTAGTACCAGTAGCGACACACTGTAGTAGCAGTAGCAACACACTGTAGTAACAGTAGCGACACACTGTAGTAGCAGTAGCAACACACTGTAGTACCAGTAGTACCAGTAGCGACACACTGTAGTACCAGTAGTACCAGTAGCGACACACTGTAGTACCAGTAGCGACACACTGTAGTACCAGTAGCGACACACTGTAGTAGCAGTAGTACCAGTAGCGACACACTGTAGTAGCAGTAGCGACACACTGTAGTAGCAGTAGTACCAGTAGCGACACACTGTAGTAGCAGTAGCGACACACTGTAGTAGCAGTAGCGACACACTGTAGTACCAGTAGTACCAGTAGCGACACACTGTAGTACCAGTAGTACCAGTAGCGACACACTGTAGTAGCAGTAGTACCAGTAACGACACACTGTAGTACCAGTAGCGACACACTGTAGTACCAGTAGCGACACACTGTAGTAGCAGTAGTACCAGTAGCGACACACTGTAGTACCAGTAGCGACACACTGTAGTACCAGTAGCGACACACTGTAGTACCAGTAGCGACACACTGTAGTAGCAGTAGCAACACACTGTAGTAACAGTAGCGACACACTGTAGTAGCAGTAGCAACACACTGTAGTACCAGTAGTACCAGTAGCGACACACTGTAGTACCAGTAGTACCAGTAGCGACACACTGTAGTACCAGTAGCGACACACTGTAGTACCAGTAGTACCAGTAGCGACACACTGTAGTAGCAGTAGTACCAGTAGCGACACACTGTAGTACCAGTAGCGACACACTGTAGTAGCAGTAGCAACACACTGTAGTAACAGTAGCGACACACTGTAGTAGCAGTAGCAACACACTGTAGTACCAGTAGCGACACACTGTAGTAGCAGTAGTGACACACTGTAGTAGCAGTAGCGACACACTGTAGTAGTAGTAGTACCAGTAGCGACACACTGTAGTAGCAGTAGCAACACACTGTAGTAACAGTAGCGACACACTGTAGTAGCAGTAGCAACACACTGTAGTACCAGTAGCGACACACTGTAGTAGCAGTAGTGACACACTGTAGTAGCAGTAGCGACACACTGTAGTAGCAGTAGTACCAGTAGCGACACACTATAGTAGCAGTAGCAACACACTGTAGTAACAGTAGCGACACACTGTAGTAGCAGTAGCAACACACTGTAGTACCAGTAGCGACACACTGTAGTACCAGTAGCGACACACTGTAGTAACAGTAGCGACACATTGTAGTACCAGTAGCGACACACTGTAGTAATAGTAGTACCAGTAGCGACACACTGTAGTACCAGTAGTACCAGTAGCGACACACTATAGTAGAAGTAGTACCAGTAGCGACACACTGTAGTACCAGTAGCGACACACTGTAGTAGCAGTAGCAACTCACATTAGTACCAGTAGTACCAGTAGCGACACACTGTAGTAGCAGTAGTACCAGTAGCGACACACTGTAGTAGCAGTAGCAACACACTGTAGTACCAGTAGTACCAGTAGCGACACACTGTAGTACCAGTAGCGAGACATTGTAGTATCAGTAGCGACACACTGTAGTAACAGTAGCAACTCACTGTAGTACCATTAGTACCAGTAGCGACACACTGTAGTACCAGTAGCGACACACTGTAGTAGCAGTAGCGACACACTGTAGTAGCAGTAGTACCAGTAGCGACACACTGTAGTAGCAGTAGCGACACACTGTAGTACCAGTAGTACCAGTAGCGACACACTGTAGTACCAGTAGTACCAGTAGCGACACACTGTAGTAGCAGTAGTACCAGTAACGACACACTGTAGTACCAGTAGCAACACACTGTAGTAACAGTAGCGACACACTGTAGTAGCAGTAGCAACACACTGTAGTACCAGTAGCGACACACTGTAGTAGCAGTAGTGACACACTGTAGTAGCAGTAGCGACACACTGTAGTAGCAGTAGTACCAGTAGCGACACACTGTAGTAGCAGTAGCAACACACTGTAGTAACAGTAGCGACACACTGTAGTAGCAGTAGCAACACACTGTAGTACCAGTAGCGACACACTGTAGTACCAGTAGCGACACACTGTAGTAACAGTAGCGATACACTGTAGTACCAGTAGCGACACACTGTAGTAGCAGTAGTACCAGTAGCGACACACTGTAGTACCAGTAGCGACACACTGTAGTAGCAGTAGCGACACACTGTAGTAACAGTAGCGACACACTGTAGTAACAGTAGCGACACACTGTAGTACCAGTAGTACCAGTAGCGACACACTGTAGTAGCAGTAGCGACACACTGTAGTAACAGTAGCGACACATTGTAGTACCAGTAGCGACACATTGTAGTAGCAGTAGTACTAGTAGCGACACACTGTAGTACCAGTAGCGACACACTGTAGTACCAGTAGTACCAGTAGCGACACACATTAGTAGTAGCAGTAGCGACACACTGTAGTAACAGTAGCGACACACTGTAGTAGCAGTAGCAACACACTGTAGTACCAGTAGCGACACACTGTAGTACCAGTAGCGACACACCGTAGTAACAGTAGCGACACACTGTAGTACCAGTAGCGACACACTGTAGTACCAGTAGTACCAGTAGCGACACACATTAGTAGTAGCAGTAGCGACACACTGTAGTAACAGTAGCGACACACTGTAGTAGCAGTAGCAACACACTGTAGTACCAGTAGCGACACACTGTAGTACCAGTAGCGACACACCGTAGTAACAGTAGCGACACACTGTAGTACCAGTAGGGACACACTGTAGTAGCAGTAGTACCAGTAGCGACACACTGTAGTACCAGTAGCGACACACTGTAGTACCAGTAGCGACACACTGTAGTAGCAGTAGCGACACACTGTAGTAACAGTAGCGACACACTGTAGTAACAGTAGCGACACACTGTAGTACCAGTAGTACCAGTAGCGACACACTGTAGTAGCAGTAGCGACACACTGTAGTAACAGTAGCGACACATTGTAGTACCAGTAGCGACACACTGTAGTAGCAGTAGTACTAGTAGCGACACACTGTAGTACCAGTAGCGACACACTGTAGTACCAGTAGTACCAGTAGCGACACACTGTAGTAGCAGTAGCGACACACTGTAGTAACAGTAGCGACACACTGTAGTAACAGTAGCGACACACTGTAGTAGCAGTAGTACTAGTAGCGACACACTGTAGTACCAGTAGCGAATCACTGTAGTAACAGTAGCGACACATTGTAGTACCAGTAGCGACACACTGTAGTAACAGTAGTACCAGTAGCGACACACTGTAGTAGCAGTAGCGACACACTGTAGTAACAGTAGCGACACACTGTAGTAGCAGTAGTACTAGTAGCGACACACTGTAGTACCAGTAGCGACACACTGTAGTAACAGTAGCGACACACTGTAGTAACAGTAGCGACACACTGTAGTACCAGTAGTACCAGTAGCGACACACTGTAGTACCAGTAGCGACACACCGTAGTACCAGTAGTACCAGTAGCGACACACTGTAGTACCAGTAGTGACACACTGTAGTAACAGTAGCGATACAATGTAGTAGCAGTAGCGACACACTGTAGTAACAGTAGCGACACACTGTAGTACCAGTAGCGACACACTGTAGTAGGAGTAGCGACACACTGTAATACCAGTAGCGACACACTGTAGTAACAGTAGCGACTCACTGTAGTACCAGTAGCGACACATTGTAGTATCAGTAGCGACACACTGTAGTAGCAGTAGTACCAGTAGCGACACACTGTAGTAGCAGTAGTACCAGTAGCGACACACTGTAGTAGCAGTAGCGACACACTGTAGTAACTGTAGCAACACACTGTAATACCAGTAACGACACACTTTAGTTACAGTAGCGACACACTGTTGTAGCAGTAGCGACACACTGTAGTAGCAGTAGTACCAGTAGCGACACACTGTAGTACCAGTAGCGACACACTGTAGTAGCAGTAGCAACACACTGTAGTAACAGTGGCGACACACTGTAGTAGCAGTAGCAACACACTGTAGTAGCAGTAGCGACACACTGTAGTAGCAGTAGCGAAACACTGTAGTAGCAGTAGTACCAATAGAGACACACTGTTGTAGCAGTAGCAACACACTGTAGTAACAGTAGCGACACACTGTAGTAGCAGTAGCAACACACTGTAGTACCAGTAGCGACACACTGTAGTACCAGTAGCGACACACTGTAGTAGCAGTAGCGAAACTCTGTAGTAGCAGTAGTACCAGTAGAGACACACTGTTGTAGAAGTAGCAACACACTGTAGTAACAGTAGCGACACACTGTAGTAGCAGTAGCAACACACTGTATTACCAGTAGCGACACACTGTAGTACCAGTAGCGACACACTGTAGTAGCAGTAGCGGCACACTGTAGTAGCAGTAGTACCAGTAGCGACACACTGTAGTACCAGTAGTACCAGTAGCGACACACTGTAGTACCAGTAGCGACACACTGTAGTAGCAGTAGTACCAGTAGCGACACACTGTAGTACCAGTAGCGACACACTGTAGTAGCAGTAGCGACACACTGTAGTAACAGTAGCGACACACTGTAGTAGCAGTAGTACTAGTAGCGACACACTGTAGTACCAGTAGCGACACACTGTAGTAACAGTAGCGACACACTGTAGTACCAGTAGCGACACACTGTAGTAACAGTAGCGACACATTGTAGTACCAGTAGCGACACACTGTAGTAGCAGTAGTACTAGTAGCGACACACTGTAGTACCAGTAGCGACACACTGTAGTAGCAGAAGTACCAGTAGCGACACACTGTAGTAGCAGTAGCGACACACTGTAGTAACAGTAGCGACACACTGTAGTAACAGTAGCGACACACTGTAGTAGCAGTAGTACTAGTAGCGACACACTGTAGTACCAGTAGCGACACACTGTAGTAACAGTAGCGACACACTGTAGTAACAGTAGCGACACACTGTAGTAACAGTAGCGACACACTGTAGTACCAGTAGTACCAGTAGCGACACACTGTAGTACCAGTAGTGTCACACCGTAGTACCAGTAGTACCAGTAGCGACACACTGTAGTACCAGTAGCGACACACTGTAGTAACAGTAGCGATACACTGTAGTAACAGTAGCGACACACTGTAGTACCAGTAGCGACACACTGTAGTACCAGTAGCGACACACTGTAGTAGCAGTAGCGACACACTGTAGTAACAGTAGCGACACACTGTAGTAGCAGTAGCGACACACTGTAATACCAGCAGCGACACACTGTAGTAACAGTAGCGACTCACTGTAGTACCAGTAGCGATACACTGTAGTAACAGTAGCGACACACTGTAGTACCAGTAGCGACACACTGTAGTAGCAGTAGCGACACACTGTAATACCAGCAGCGACACACTGTAGTAACAGTAGCGACACACTGTAGTACCAGTAGCGATACACTGTAGTAACAGTAGCGACACACTGTAGTACCAGTAGCGACACACTGTAGTAGCAGTAGCGACACACTGTAGTACCAGTAGTACCAGTAGCGACACACTGTAGTAGCAGTAGTACCAGTAGCGACACACTGTAGTACCAGTAGCGACACACTGTAGTACCAGTAGCGACACACTGTAGTAACAGTAGCGACACACTGTAGTAGCAGTAGCGACACACTGTAATACCAGCAGCGACACACTGTAGTAACAGTAGCGACTCACTGTAGTACCAGTAGCGACACATTGTAGTATCAGTAGCGACACACTGTAGTAGCAGTAGTACCAGTAGCGACACACTGTAGTAGCAGTAGTACCAGTAGCGACACACTGTAGTAGCAGTAGCGACACACTGTAGTAACTGTAGCAACACACTGTAATACCAGTAACGACACACTTTAGTTACAGTAGCGACACACTGTTGTAGCAGTAGCGACACACTGTAGTAGCAGTAGTACCAGTAGCGACACACTGTAGTACCAGTAGCGACAAACTGTAGTAGCAGTAGCAACACACTGTAGTAACAGTGGCGACACACTGTAGTAGCAGTAGCAACACACTGTAGTAGCAGTAGCGACACACTGTAGTAGCAGTAGCGAAACACTGTAGTAGCAGTAGTACCAATAGAGACACACTGTTGTAGCAGTAGCAACACACTGTAGTACCAGTAGCGACACACTGTAGTACCAGTAGCGACACACTGTAGTAGCAGTAGCGAAACTCTGTAGTAGCAGTAGTACCAGTAGAGACACACTGTTGTAGCAGTAGCAACACACTGTAGTAACAGTAGCGACACACTGTAGTAGCAGTAGCAACACACTGTATTACCAGTAGCGACACACTGTAGTACCAGTAGCGACACACTGTAGTAGCAGTAGCGACACACTGTAGTAACAGTAGCGACACACTGTAGTAACTGTAGCGACACACTGTAGTAGCAGTAGTACTAGTAGCGACACACTGTAGTACCAGTAGCGACACACTGTAGTAACAGTAGCGACACACTGTAGTACCAGTAGCGACACACTGTAGTAACAGTAGCGACACATTGTAGTACCAGTAGCGACACACTGTAGTAGCAGTAGTACCAGTAGCGACACACTGTAGTACCAGTAGTACCAGTAGCGACACACTGTAGTAACAGTAGCGACACACTGTAGTAACAGTAGCGACACACTGTAGTAGCAGTAGTACTAGTAGCGACACACTGTAGTACCAGTAACGACACACTGTAGTAACAGTAGCGACACACTGTAGTAACAGTAGCGACGCACTGTAGTACCAGTAGTACCAGTAGCGACACACTGTAGTACCAGTAGCGACACACCGTAGTACCAGTAGTACCAGTAGCGACACACTGTAGTACCAGTAGCGACACAATGTAGTAACAGTAGCGATACAATGTAGTAGCAGTAGCGACACACTGTAGTAACAGTAGCGACACACTGTAGTAACAGTAGCGACACACTGTAGTACCAGTAGTAACAGTAGCGACTCACTGTAGTACCAGTAGCGACACACTGTAGTAGCAGTAGTACCAGTAGCGACACACTGTAGTAGCAGTAGCGACACACTGTAGTAACTGTAGCAACACACTGTAATACCAGTAACGACACACTTTAGTTACAGTAGCGACACACTGTTGTAGCAGTAGCGACACACTGTAGTAGCAGTAGTACCAGTAGCGACACACTGTAGTACCAGTAGCGACAAACTGTAGTAGCAGTAGCAACACACTGTAGTAACAGTGGCGACACACTGTAGTAGCAGTAGCAACACACTGTAGTAGCAGTAGCGACACACTGTAGTAGCAGTAGCGAAACACTGTAGTAGCAGTAGTACCAATAGAGACACACTGTTGTAGCAGTAGCAACACACTGTAGTACCAGTAGCGACACACTGTAGTACCAGTAGCGACACACTGTAGTAGCAGTAGCAAAACTCTGTAGTAGCAGAAGTACCAGTAGAGACACACTGTTGTAGCAGTAGCAACACACTGTAGTAACAGTAGCGACACACTGTAGTAGCAGTAGCAACACACTGTATTACCAGTAGCGACACACTGTAGTACCAGTAGCGACACACTGTAGTAGCAGTAGCGACACACTGTAGTAACAGTAGCGACACACTGTAGTAACTGTAGCGACACACTGTAGTAGCAGTAGTACTAGTAGCGACACACTGTAGTACCAGTAGCGACACACTGTAGTAACAGTAGCGACACACTGTAGTACCAGTAGCGACACACTGTAGTAACAGTAGCGACACATTGTAGTACCAGTAGCGACACACTGTAGTAGCAGTAGTACCAGTAGCGACACACTGTAGTACCAGTAGTACCAGTAGCGACACACTGTAGTAACAGTAGCGACACACTGTAGTAACAGTAGCGACACACTGTAGTAGCAGTAGTACTAGTAGCGACACACTGTAGTACCAGTAGCGACACACTGTAGTAACAGTAGCGACACACTGTAGTAACAGTAGCGACGCACTGTAGTACCAGTAGTACCAGTAGCGACACACTGTAGTACCAGTAGCGACACACCGTAGTACCAGTAGTACCAGTAGCGACACACTGTAGTACCAGTAGCGACACAATGTAGTAACAGTAGCGATACAATGTAGTAGCAGTAGCGACACACTGTAGTAACAGTAGCGACACACTGTAGTAACAGTAGCGACACACTGTAGTACCAGTAGTAACAGTAGCGACTCACTGTAGTACCAGTAGCGACACACTGTAGTAACAGTAGCGACACACTGTAGTAACAGTAGCGACACACTGTAGTACCAGTAGTACCAGTAGCGACACACTGTAGTACCAGTAGCGACACACCGTAGTACCAGTAGTACCAGTAGCGACACACTGTAGTACCAGTAGCGACACACTGTAGTAACAGTAGCGATACAATGTAGTAGCAGTAGCGACACACTGTAGTAACAGTAGCGACACATTGTAGTAACAGTAGCGACACACTGTAGTACCAGTAGCGACACACCGTAGTACCAGTAGTACCAGTAGCGACACACTGTAGTACCAGTAGCGACACATTGTAGTATCAGTAGCGACACACTGTAGTAGCAGTAGTACCAGTAGCGACACACTGTAGTAGCAGTAGTACCAGTAGCGACACACTGTAGTAACAGTAGCGACACACTGTAGTAACTGTAGCAACACACTGTAATACCAGTAACGACACACTTTAGTTACAGTAGCGACACACTGTTGTAGCAGTAGCGACACACTGTAGTAGCAGTAGTACCAGTAGCGACACACTGTAGTACCAGTAGCGACACACTGTAGTAGCAGTAGCAACACACTGTAGTAACAGTGGCGACACACTGTAGTAGCAGTAGCAACACACTGTAGTAGCAGTAGCGACACACTGTAGTAGCAGTAGCGAAACACTGTAGTAGCAGTAGTACCAATAGAGACACACTGTTGTAGCAGTAGCAACACACTGTAGTAACAGTAGCGACACACTGTAGTAGCAGTAGCAACACACTGTAGTACCAGTAGCGACACACTGTAGTACCAGTAGCGACACACTGTAGTAGCAGTAGCGAAACACTGTAGTAGCAGTAGTACCAGTAGAGACACACTGTTGTAGCAGTAGCAACACACTGTAGTAGCAGTAGCGACACACTGTAGTAACAGTAGCGACACACTGTAGTAGCAGTAGTACCAGTAGCGACACACTGTAGTAGCAGTAGCGACACACTGTAGTAGCAGTAGCGACACACTGTAGTAACAGTAGCGACACACTGTAGTAGCAGTAGTACCAGTAGCGACACACTGTAGTAGCAGTAGCGACACACTGTAGTAGCAGTAGCAACACACTGTAGTAGCAGTAGCGACACACTGTAGTACCAGTAGCGACACACTCTAGTAGCAGTAGCGACACACTGTAGTAGCAGTAGCGACACACTGTAGTAGCAGTAGCGACACACTGTAGTAGCAGTAGCGACACACTGTAGTAGCAGTAGCGACACACTGTAGTAGCAGTAGCGACACACTGTAGTAGCAGTAGCGACACACTGTAGTAGCAGTAGCGACACACTGTAGTAGCAGTAGCGACACACTGTAGTAGCAGTAGCGACACACTGTAGTAGCAGTAGCGACACCCTGTAGTAGCAGTAGCGACACACTGTAGTAGCAGTAGCGACACACTGTAGTAGCAGTAGCGACACACTGTAGTAGCAGTAGCGACACACTGTAGTAGCAGTAGCGACACACTGTAGTAGCAGTAGCGACACACTGTAGTAGCAGTAGCGACACACTGTAGTAGCAGTAGCGACACACTGTAGTAGCAGTAGCGACACACTGTAGTAGCAGTAGCGACACACTGTAGTAGCAGTAGCGACACACTGTAGTAGCAGTAGCGACACACTGTAGTAGCAGTAGCGACACACTGTAGTAGCAGTAGCGACACACTGTAGTAGCAGTAGCGACACACTGTAGTAGCAGTAGCGACACACTGTAGTAGCAGTAGCGACACACTGTAGTAGCAGTAGCGACACACTGTAGTAGCAGTAGCGACACACTGTAGTAGCAGTAGCGACACACTGTAGTAGCAGTAGCGACACCCTGTAGTAGCAGTAGCGACACCCTGTAGTAGCAGTTAGATGAAACTATGAGTTCGCTTAGCAACACCAGGTTTCAAGTCCCTGCTGCAACATGTCGTCCTACTCGAGGGTCTACCAATCCCATTTACTCGATATAACAATTATAGTCAATTCTTTCGATGATTTTAATAAAAGTTCGCACTATTTTATCAAATTACTTAGTTTATTTACGCACTACTGATTTGAACATCAATGAACCAGTAAATGATTTGACGACGGAGTTCTAAGGAAATATTACATCGAATATGCAGTATGTACATAAATATCCCGGGAATTGGTTAAACTAGTTTATCTGAAACAATTCAGAACATTCACTGCGACACAGCGGCACCATAAACATTATAATTAATTCAAGTGGTAGGCCTTTCACCGACTACTATCTTGACTGTGTAATAAAACTGATAATAAATTTAGCGTTACCACAGCGTAAAACTATACCCAGCAATCGCCAGCATGAGCTCAGCATGACATTTGAAATTAATTTTGAGTAAGGCAAAAAGTACTGTAGTTCTAAACTATGACTTTACATCAAATACAGTTAATTTTTCACGTTCTCATTCCCACACATCTTTGAACTGTTCTTCACTTACGTGTGATTAATCGTGTGCTCGCACTCAGGAAGGCAAGACAAGACGGAGCCGCCAGAAGAACACACTGGCTAGACAACATACAGGAATGGCGAAATCTTAGCCTACCGACCCTGCTACGCACTGCAGAAGACAGACGAAGCTGGCGTAGAATATTCGTGGAAATGACACTGTACGACCCGGTGAAAGGATAAAGTGCACATGAAGTGATCCGTGTGCTTGTGCGTGTGTCATGCAAGGTTGTCGGCCACTTACGTTGGTCCTCGCTCTACGCCTATATGATGGTAGCGAATCTCGAGTCGATCTCTACATGTACCGAACTTGGACCTCTCGACGTCGAAGTCTTGGAATGTCAACTTCATGACGGTTGACGCAGGACTCTGTTGGGTAAATACGAAATGAGTGCCTGAATAATATTTAAAACATTTCATCCCAGGTCGAATCAAGACGGAGTTTAACTACACATTAGCTCCATATATGTGACGATTAACGCTTTTCTTCTAAACACAGAAGAAAATTGTTATTCACATAAATTATATCTACCAACTTGATGAACATATATATATATATATATATATATATATATATATATATATATATATATATATATATATATATATATATATATATATATATATATATATATATATATATATATATATAATACTATATACTTACATATTTTAAATACTTACAAAACATTGTCACGAGAACTTTGGTAACATCCCTATGGCGTACCACATTTATGAGAACCCCGACCAACGCATGCACGATATGTTTGCAGTAAAAGCTGGATTCTCTACATTGTGGAATAAAGTCTGAAGGCAGCATACGTCGACCAGTGGCTGCAAGTGCATACCGGACCGCTTTAAGAGGACCGGGCATATATTTTATTTAGTAGATTTTCCAACGATGTGAAGTTGGAACATTATTTGTAAAACTAATTTAGAACATATACTAAAGGTTCATTGGAATATTTCAAAGAATGACATATATACAAAAAATGCGGTCTGCTTAAAAACTTTATGCACAGATGCCGACTTACGCAGACCGGAGCGAGACCGGAAGTTGTATATATTTTGTTAGCCTTTTTTGTGGTAGTGTCACATAAACACTTGCGAAATGTAAACGAAGGCGGACACCAGTAAAGTTCTGTTTGAACACGGGATGTCTCAATACGATAAAAAAAACTATATTTAATATACAGTATAGTACAAGAGTGATATTGGGGCCGTCGACGGCATCGCGGACAGAGCAGTATTTTATGCGAGGACGAGTTATTGGAAGAGGACAACATAAATAATAATTAATCTGTCTGTGGTTATTATCAATTCGCTAGCCCATGGCATAGGAATTGCCGGAGTGTTTACACTATGAACATTTAGTATATTATGCATTATATGAATATAATTATAGTGAACAGTATATTATATTGTTGTTATTAATTATTTAATATGCAATTTGTGATTGACGGAAATACGCGGGACGGTCACTCAGTCTCGGACACTTCCTAGCCTGGCCGTGGCTGTGTGGATTGATTCTTCGAAACAAATTCGGTTGGCTGCGATCACATCGGATGGTATATGAACATTAATCCTACCCTAAATTATTAATGAATAATTTTCACAATTCGTAAATTGTTGCCTTGTAATACAAGTCTGCTGAGCGATAGTTACGACATGTTTACGTACCTATACTAGTATACTAGAGCAATAATCCGTAGTATACCTGAAAACTTGAGTTTCGAAGTCCAGGAGATTTCAGGCCCATCAAAAGCCTCAAACTGCATCCCCCTTGAAGCTCACGAAAAACCTCTAGCTGCACCCCATTGGGACCTCCAAATGCACCCCCTTGACGGGCCTTGAGGGTCACCAAAAACTTCCAACTGCACCCTCTTGGAACATCCAACTGTTCCTCTCATTGAGGCTCACCAGAAACTTTAAACTGCACACAAAAACCTACAATCCGGGATTTTCTTCTTTTCTGGGAGTTTAACAACACATCTGGGAGGGTTTGTCAAGTATACCAGTGATATTTTTTTTATTTCGTTTACATTAAATTTTTTATAATTCATAAAGTTAAGTAGTGGTAATAAATATCAAAACTGGCTAGTAAGCGTGTTAACTTGTGCAAAATTATGTGTATAAACACCATGCCTAGCCTATGAACCCATGTTACTGAATTTGTAAACCATTGTCATTAGCATTTTACTGTTATGTTTTAACAAATGAATACCCACAATTATTTTAATGGTGCTACTTTTGTTTTAATAAATCATCCTGGTAAAAATGCTAGTTTGTTCTTTCATTGAAAATCTTTTTATTCCAAATACATGGCATGCATGAAAACTACAGGTCTACACCATCCAATTTCAGTTGTCTTGAGGTGGTCAGGAGGGGATGTGGCTGGGGTAACAACATCCCATCTTCCTCGTATTTTGAGGGCTAACCTCTCACCAATTATTAGGACACAAACATCATTTAAAAACAAACAGAGCACCATTTAATCCATGTTTTAGTACCACCAATTACAGTAGTAGGGAATTTATGAAGTAATATATTGAAGAGCCGTATTATTTTTAATCACTTCAATCAGTCATCAATTCAATCAGTTTTATTTCATACAAAACAGTACAGGAATATACATCATGTCAACATAACAATAAAACGTAATAATACTACACTGTACTAGATTACAAGAGTGTATAAACTGCAAGTACCCATTTCATGCAAAGTACAGAGGAGTTGTACTCATACCTATTTCCAGTACTTTGAACAAAGTTGTTTGTGGATGCAGATATCCTGCATAAAAAAAAACAGCTTGCACTAATACTTTTTTATAATCTGAATATTACAACAATCAATGCTTAGATAGCAAGCATAAGACTAGCACTACATGTCATCTAGGTAGGCTGTGCAAAATGCTAAATGCAATGTAATAAGAAATGATAAAAAGCTGCACAACTGGCTTTTCTATAATTAGCCCATAATGAACAAAAATACACTGTATGGAATTTAATGCAATATATTTAAGTTGCAAAGAGCTTGTTCTTCACCTTCGTTGTACAGAAGTAGAATTGCCTGAGTAGAAACAATATTACATCTCCACTAAAGACTTCTTTGTATTTGATATAATTTTCATCACAAATTATGTCCAATATTTTCATAATTGCATTCAATACTACATCACCAAGCTTAATATCAATCATAGAACATTATCCGAGACCTTACTCTATTAAAGAGTATATCATTGTCAGTGTCACATCCTTGAGTATAAGAAACATATAACAATCTTTGCATCCCCTTAGTTTATGGAACAAGCATTGCAATGTCATCAGCATGAGATGACTAACAAAATCCACTCGGGGCAGCTCAGCATCTGCTTTTCTTTCGAAATTACACATATCATAACAAGATGATATTCTATGCAAATTTATAATAGAATGTTTAGTAAATACAATATGTTTATTATAAACTTAACATAAATAGATTTAATTGATATTTGTTAAAATTCTGTGAAATTGTCACTTGATTGTCACTTGTCGGTAGGTATGTTTCCAGTTCTCTGCTGCCTTGCCCATATAAGATCATGTACATGAAATCTTGCTCTCTCACAGCAAGTGTACCCACAATCGTATTCAATGCGTTGAAGCTGGGATCTCTACATGCTACATACACACTGTGAGAACGGTCTTCAAACAAGAGTTGAAGACAATGTGTTTCCTCATCCCAAAGTTCATCTGCTGCAGCGACACTGTAATATAAAATGAAAAATATATCATCTACTTAAAAAATGTATTACTGTGTTCACATGTGTTTTATTTTACAAATGAAAACATTCAAATATAAAATATGCATAGATAATTTGCTATTTGAACCCAGTGACTGGCTAAGAACTAAGGTTTTAAAGATGAGTCATGCTAATTAATACAATGTTGTATTCATGACACTTGAGAAAACCACATTACTGCCACCTTACAATAACATTCTAGAAAATACCTCAAAAGCAGAGGTAATTCCACAAAATGGGCATAACTGCACATTGTTGAGATAATATCCTAATTAGGTGATGCAACTAAAATGTACAAACACTACTTTAAAAAATTTAACTAGAGGACAAATTGTCAGTGCAAGTGTTGTTTTGAATTTGAGGGTGTGTACTGTGTGTATATCAGACAAGGAACAATTAACTAAAAATATTTTTAGTTACATTACCATGAATTAAGATATTTCCCAATAAAAATATATTAACCTCACACCAATTCATGAACTTTAAACTTCAATTTAATTAAAGTTACAGTTACATTTATGTTGGTAAAATTGCTGATTAGATGCAAGTGGACTGTTATTTTTTATTTTATAAGTCTATGTACTTGAGTTGATGGAAGGCACCATTCAAAACACTTTACTTGTCGTTGTTTACACATTTAATAACATCAATTGCTATAAAAGTAACTAACACTATTCATGCTAATTTTGCCCAAGTCCCAATTTTGCCCAATTCTGGCTAATTAGGGGTTTCTCAGTTTGTCTTCTGACCAATTAAGACCTACATTCTCTTTGCCTACTCATGGATTTATCCACTTGGCCTACTCGTTACTGGCACGTCAAAGGAATTGTTTCCTTTTTGTGAGCACAATGTTCACTATTTTTACCAGATATTCCCCAAATACCCAATTGAACAAATCTCAAATTTTAGCTTCCTACTTCCTAGTAGTTTCTGAGATTAATAATGTTGTGACCTTCTAGTACAGCAGTTCTTAACCCCAAAATTGAGGGAAAGGTGACCGGTTGATGGGTGAGAGAGAGAATGATAACAGTCTGCCAGGTGACAAGGCTGCAGGACAGAATGTGATGGAAGGGATCCAATGGAAGAGCTACCAGTTCCAGATGCTAAATTTCAGGAGGGTAAATCTGACTATTTAGGGCCGTTAATCGAAACTCCAGAAATGGTAGTGAAGAAAATAAAGGAAATGAAGGATAATAAATCACCGGGAGTGGATGGAATTCCTCCAAAACTACTAATGGAAACAGTAGGTCAAATCAGTATACCACTTGCAAGAGTGTTTAACTTGTCATTAAAAGAGGGAGTTGTTCCATTTGAATGGAAAGAAGCAAACATCATACGATTATTTTAAAAAGATTTAAGAAATAAGTCAGATAATTACAGGCCAGTGAGTTTAAAGTCAGTAATTTGTAAATTATTAGAAAGGTTAATTAAATACCATATGGTGGAATTCGTTGTTAGGCATAAATTATTAAATTCATCTCAACATGGATTCCTAAAAGCGAGATCATGTTTAACAAATATGTTTTTTTTTAAAGAAATCACCAAGTGGATATATGAGGGATAGCCATTAGATATTATCTACTTAGAATTCCAGAAAGCTTTTGATAAAGTACCAGTGATGGCTTAATTGACTGGATAGAACAATGGCTGACTGACAGAAGACAGCATGTTGTAGTAGATGGAGAAGTTTCTGGAAATAAGTTTTAAGTGGGGTACCACAAGGATCAGGATTAGGACCTTTATTATTCTTTATTATATCAATGACTTAGATGACAATATAACAAGTAATGTAGTGAAATTTGGGGATGACACAAGTGTTTAGAAAGGTTAACACTGATGGTGTTAAACAACATTTACAAAACGATCCAGACAGAATAGTGAAATGGTTTGAGAAATGGCAGATGTTCAGTTTTTGGAAATGCAAATGGCTACATACAGGACATGGGAACTTGGGTGTTAAGTATAAAATGGGAGATACTGTTATGGGTACTACTACTAGAAAAGAAAAGGACTTATTAGTTACAATAAGCGCTGATATGAAAGTTTCAGAGCAGTGTGGTATTGCAGCTTCAAAGGGTAATAAAATTCTTGGGTTGATTAGGAGAAACATAACATACAAAAAAAGGTAATTTTACCTATGTATAAAGCAGTAGTTAGACCTCATTTAGAATACTGTATACAAGCATGGAGACCATATCGTAAGAAGGATATAGATACGCTTGAACACATACAGAGGAGAGCAACTAAAATTACTCCAGGACTGAGAGACCTTAGCTATGAAGAACGCCTGAAAGAATGTGGTTTAACAACTCTAGAGACAAGGAGGTTAAGAGGAGATCATATTGAAGTTTTTAAGATATTTAATGGGTATGAAATATTGATAGAAATATGTTTTTTTCACTCAAGAAAGATAGCAGAACTAGAGGACATGAGGTAACATTAGTAAAGGATCAGTGTAGATTGGAAATCAGGAAGTACTCTTTCATACAGAGGAAAATAAATGAATGGAACAAATTGTCTACAGATTGTATACCTGCTAGCAGCATGAATATGTCTAAAAACAATGTTGGCACATATCTCAGGAGGGCGGGTTACACGTAGATAAATATTGTTGGACTATCAATATGGCTTCCTTGTCCACTTGCCATCTGGGCCTTTGGCTTGGATGGCTAATATTGCTAAATCTTGTTAAATCATAGATCAAATATCAACTTATGGGTAAATTGACTGTATTTATAATTAAATCAGATAGTTGTGCATCCAGAGCCTGGAATATTTGTAAAATCACAGTTGCTGTTTTGCATAGTACCGTGTATAAAGGCTACAAATTAACACTTATGTACATGGTAACTCCAGAACATTTCATGATTTATCAGCGTGTATAAATATATAATTTGAATTTTGGATGGTAAATACTGTAGTTATGCTTTCTCGAAATTAAAACACCACTTGCGAGCCTGATTTTTTATACACAATTCATCAAATATGTTGGAACATGAATTACTCCCTTTTATAGCTTAGGATGTGTAGTTTCTTGTACAGAAATGTTGTTTTCACCAAAAAATTTCTTTAAACAAAATATGTTTCACAGATGGTATCTCGCAAAATGGCAAATGTGATTTTACAAACTTTCCCAGACTTCAGATGCAAAACCATCTGACACATTAAAATGAAAGCAAAGGAGGTATTCTATCTATATGAGAGTAAACATTCACATTTTCAAGGCTCTAGCCCTACTTAGTTATCGGACCTCAAACTTTCCTAAAATTACATTAACGGATATCCAAGGCATAAAATATTGTTTTCTCAGAAGCTACTAAGAGTAGGAAGCTAACATGTGACATTTGGTGAATATCTTGTATAAATATTGAAGAGATCTGAAGACACAGAGTCTGGACTATCCAGTGATTTGATGTAAAATTCATTGTTGACAGAAAAAGCTCATCATAAAGATAACAGTGAGGACACATATATTAATAGCATTGAGACGACACCAGTTTGAAGAATCATGAATTATATCAACACTGTGGTATGTGCACGTGAATGGTTTGTGGGTGTTAAAACCGTGCACCATTGAAGAATAAAGTTCACCGTCACAGAATCATTAAATTTGTCACACATAAATTACATATCATACCTTTAAAGTGAGACCAGTTTCATTTAATATGCCTACATCTCCGAAACTACTAAGACCAGAAAGTTAAAATTAGATTTGTTCAATTTGGGTATTTGGGGAATATCTGATAAAAATCCTGAAGAGATCTGAACTTCTGAAAATACAATGTGTGGACCATCCAGTGATTTGATGTGGAATGACCTATTATTGAATATTAGAGTTCATAATGCATGAAGAAATGTCCTATTAGAGATGAAAGTTAGCGCACATAACCAATATATCAATAATATTGATATTACAGTAGTTTGAAGAATCAGGAATCATATTAACATTGTGGTGTAGCACTTGGTTATGTACTCGTGAATACCTTGTGAGTGCAAAAATCATGTATCACTGAAGAATTAAATCACCAGGAATTCTGAATGGATTATGAAATTTGGCACACAAATTACATACCATTATCCTTAAAGTAAGACTGGTTTCATGATTTTTTAAATGTAGCCACACTGGGTTTTGTTCCATTGAAAATGTCCCCTAAATTATTTTTTCTGAGTTCACAAGGGTTTTGCTCCATAATTAAAACTTACCAACAAATCAATGATGCACTCAATTTCACGTTTTAAAATATTTCAGTATTCTATTGCTGTCTTATTATTCAGTGTGTTATTCCAGTCTATCTTTGCTAAATAGTTTCTCATATCTTTATCTACCTTTGTGGAAGTTTCTCCTGTACTGCTTTTTATTATTTGTGTCTTATTTTATTTTGATGTAACATGTCCTTATATATATATATCTTAACATTTTCAATTAATTCATTTAGTAAGGACAAAGCTATATCTAATACACTCTCTCCCTTGTTTGGTTCTAGCACATGCTGAGAAAGGAAACTATGTTGTATTAAAAATAGGAATGTTTGATACCTACGTCCTGTACTCTACAGATTTCTATGGCATAAGTATGTGGTTAATCTTGATTAAATATACTTCAAACCAATTGATGTTTTTGAATATGCATTAATGTCAGAAAGAATGTCATTTCAGTAATGCAAACATGTAAAACGATATTCTGTAGGATTGACATTCATTGTTTTAAATGACAATATATATGATATACATAAATCATTTTGTTTTTGGTTGAAATTACTTGAAATTAATATATTTCAATGGTTTGTATATTTTCTTTAATTAACTCTTAATAATAATAGTGTATCTTATCACAAACATATCAGGACTCATTTGCTGCATAGCTTTGCCAGCAGTTGTTGATATTTTGCATTAAACAAGAGAAGATCTAGGAAACTACTGCACTATACTACCAGTATATGCTACCGAGCATTCAGTGCCAGTGGTTGATGGATTAGAACTTAATGTAGGACAATGTGCACAATTCTTGTTCTAAAAAACAGTACAAATGTTAGAAATTGCACTATACTATACACTACCAAGTTTTCCATGCCAGTGGTTGATGGATAAAGAACATAATGTACGACAAAGTGCACAGTTCTTATTATCAAAAAGTACAAATGTTAAAATTGACAGACGTGTAGTGATATGTTCATTTGGAAGCGTTGTATTACCTCGCCAATATTAACATATTTACAAGGTGTCCATAATATTAATTACTGATTCATATTTCATTGATTGCTAAAAAGACCCCAAGTAGCATGATTTATGATAGACAACAGAAATGGATTAAACTAATTTTTTTTAATGATATCTCAAAATTATAATTATAAAAAAAAGTTAAATGTGATTGGATATTTTAATAATATTTATTCGTAGCTTTGAGTTTTATATTCTTAGATAATGATGTTGCAAATTAGTTATCATACCAGGTTATACTCAGTGCATATTTGAGATGAGTATCATTATGCAGACAATCGTTTTGGTAAAGTAAAGGATCATATCTGCCACAGTATCTATGTGTCATATTTGTTACACTAGTTAATAATATGACAAGATACCTTTACGTCCTGCTGGCTTTTCTGATGGCTTGTAGCAACTGAAAAATAAATAATGTGAATTAAAACAACAAATTAATTTTATTATTAAATGAGTTTCCAGGTCTACGACAAATGTAGGGCTGTAAAGATATGATACGTATCAGAATACTTGCTAAAACGGCATTGACTGTTATAACTTAGAGTTATTATGTGTAGTATGTTTGCTGAAAGCATTTACAATAAGTTGAGTGTGCACACACAATAAAAATGTGTATAGGTGATAAGGTGGCAACAAATTTTCAACCATCAACAATGTGATTAAATTTACAAAATAAGTCTTCAGCATGTTTAAAACAAAATCTGCACCCATAAGGTTACTGATATTAATGTAGTTTGACTACCATATAATATACATGTAAATAAATATATATTTATTATATAATTTAGCTGTAACTCATGTTGCATGATATTCAAAGTGGACACTATTTTGGACAATGCATTTTATTTTAACCATATCTTCTGAATGAAACACACATTTAAGTAAATTCAGTGTATTTTTAAATATAATTACTAAAATAGTATATTTTGTTGAAAAATTATTTCGAAATCATATATAACATAATTAATTTTTTAATTACACTGTAAGAAATCAATTACAATTACGGCATCATGTCAGAAGCTTAGTTGACTACATGTTGTAGATACTTGAAAATAGATCAATTATAATTATGACATTATCTCGGAACCAGAATAAACTACATGTTGTAGTTACATGACAGAAATGCATTACAATTACCCTAACCCTAAACAAATGTCAATCTATTGAGTATGGACAAAGTATTAGTAAAGTTGATTTTGAGTGAAATACTTACGAATACACATCCAACAGGCAACGACGCATTTCACAGACACCATCCAATGCCGGAAGTCGTTTCGCGATGTCGATTTACGACAAATAACATTTGTCAAAGTAATCGAACTACACATCATTAATTAAACACACATTATTCAAATTAGTTGAACATTCAGTACGCGCATTCAGTACGCGCATCACTTTCAACTTTATATACTGAGTATTTAGCGAATTTTTGCGACACGAACGCCAAGTCGAAGCCGAACACGCGAAGTCGGAGGCCAAGAACAAACGCAAAAACGCATATTACTTAATTTACACATTATAATAAAACATTGTACACTGCTTCGAAGCAT
>OY759265.1:33908253-33930753 GCA_963662155.1 Lamellibrachia columna
GTTGGACTCTCGATAAACCGATGGCTTCCTTGTCCACTCGCCTGGATGGCAATCTTGCCATCTGGGTGGATGGCAATCTTATTAAATCTTGTTAAACCTTTATGGCACAGCCTTATTTGAGCAATTAATAAATACTGCACGATTCATTGAAATGTGGTTTTGAGTGCGTGTGTGCGTGAGTGCGTGAGTGTGTACGTATGTGTATTATTCAATCAAGTAGAAGTCGCATTACATATGTATTGCTTTTCATTATTTCATACTTCAATCAATAATTTATTTTCCTTCGCAATTGTGTGTTATGTAAAAATCACGGGAATGTGTCCCCTTTGGCAACTGAAAATTAAAAACTTAATATATGAACCCCTACATTGTTATGCTCACTGTGTATAAGATGTATATGTGTGCATAGTCCAAGTAACGTAGTAACAGTAACATGTACGAGTGACAATGGCTTTGCGATCGGCGTTCTTTGCTGTAACTACGTGCCTCTTACAAATGTAACAACGTGCCTCTTACAATGTAACAACGTGCCTCTTACAATGTAACAACTAATTGTTACAGTCGACCACACCTGGCAAACTTCACATATCTACCTAACTATAATATGGAATATAACTGATATGGTGCATTTTATTAATACGAATAATACTTTTAATGTGTACGTTGACAGAAATAATGCTTCTAACTTGCTTTTCACAAAAAGGAGATTTAACTGAAAATTACAAAAACTAGCCACGGTCTCCCCTACTGGAATTTATACCTACTTCTTTATAATAAACTAGCCGAGCAACCCGGTGTTACGCGGTGAAAATGGCAGCAATAGACAGTGGCGTTTCTAGGATCTCGCAAAGTAGGAGGCCTGGGTGGGCGGAGCTTAGTCACACGTTAGTTCACCATTCTACCATGTAGTGGCGCAATAGGTTACTTACGAAAAAAAATGAAGCCAAATACGGCATGGCACAATGCCCCCCTAAATACGCCAATGGCTACACGTTAATTCTAGCTTAAGTCGCGTCAATTGATATCTACAATCTTACTATAATCGAGCTAGCGTATGTGTGTTATGCTGCTACTCATATGCTCCTAGACGCTTTCAACCTCGGGCGCCAAAATTCCAGGGATTCATCTGCGACACCAGGAAGGTGCTGTAGCTCTCTTATTTTTTTTCGATATTCCCCGTGGGTTAGGGCCCCCATTGGCACCACTATTTGTGGTGGTACATGGAACAGCCAACGGCTGCATAATCTGCTCCCCGAATAATTTCCTAAAGTTAAAGGATATAACAGTGGCGCCACACGCTGGACGGTGAACCAGTCTAAATACTATAACAATGGCGCCACACGGTGGATTACTACTGGTATCACGAAGCGTTCATACTGAACGAACCTTTGTTCGAAGAGTAGGTCGTACGAACCATCCCCACGGGCCATTTCAACCCTATTCACACGAAACTGGCGGAGATATGATGGAACAAACAAACAAACAAACAAACCAAAAAATAAATAAATAAGCAAACACACAAACACTGTTTTATAATATAGAACCGATGTGTCCGTCATATTCGCACGTATGGGTCTGACTGTTTGTAAGCCTGCTCGGGGGCCCATGCTCGTACGTTTAAAAAATCGAAATTCTCAGTGGGGGAAAGCTGAAAAGGGCTGTAGCGACAGTCGCAACGGTGGAATTGAATTGTTGTGTATGTAATCGTATGACGCCTACAAATATGTTGCTGGATGTATGCTGCCATTTTGAATGCATTTCAAGTGACAGTAATGCAGTCTGTACCCCCGGGTGTTCATGGTTAGTGAGAACACGTTTCCGTTGCTTCAGGTGTTTCACTGAGCCACACAAAACATGGCATGATGCCAGAAAACAACACCACTTCCAAAACAGTATCTTTGGGTAATACGTGACTTTAACTAAACAAATCTTATGGCTGCCTTTTCTCACCGTGCAACTTCAGGTAACTAATGTAGTAATATATCATACAAAACTAATACTTCTACAGGACGTACGTACGTACGTACGTACGTACGTACGTACGTTCGAATACAGATTGCGCCACCAGTTGCACCCATCAGATAACGGCGCGATCACACAGTGCCGCCATCGTTGTGCAGCTGTTAGTACACGTAACGTTACTCACGTATGCGCATGCGCGACTGATGCTCAATAACTGGGGTCCAACTCCTGTCCCACGACCGACCGACGAATGACACCTGATGTGAACAAAACATTGTTGAATGTGTAGGGGAGACCGGGGTTAGTTGTATACAGGGACAAGTTGTTACAGAGTCGTTTTACGAAAGCATGGCACACGTATGTGTAATTTATATTCCATTCACAATTTATTGTTATGTAAGAATCCGGGGAATGAGTACCCTTTGGTAACTAAACATGAAAAACTTAATATATGATGCTGCGAACACCTACATTGTTATGCACACTGTGTGGTAGATGTATAAGTGTGTATAATGCAATTAATGTAACAATAGCACACACACACGCACGCACGCACGCACGCACGCACGCACGCACGCGCACACATGGACAACTTGCCCCGCTTACGGGGCTAGTTGTTACAGTCGACCGCGCCTGGGAAACGTCACATATCAACCTAACTACACTACAGAATATCAATGGTATGGGACATTTTATTAACACGAATTTAATGTATACATTGACAGAAATAATTCATCTAACATACTTTTCACAAAAAGTGACTTTAACTGAAAATTGTAACAACTAGCTACGGTTTCGCCTATATTGTTATCCACCGAATTTACAACGAACACTAGCGCCCAATCATAGCACGTCTGGTACTGCGGACCTGACTGCAACTGTCGCAACGGCTGCAGCAAGTACAGTGAATTAGCAATGTTCATGGGGCCAGAATTTAGGTTATGTAATGTGCTTTCCACAATTGTCTACCGTTTAGTAAAGACCGAGTCCTACATATAGGTTTCGCCAAAAAAGTATGTTTAATTCATATAGTGAATTTTACAACTGCGTTGTTTGTAACTTTGATGATCAGGTGTCATTTATTATATATGACTCGCAGTAGCCAAATTGCGACAATAGGTGTGTTATTGAAAATGCATGTTTTAAAGAATGATACCTGTCTATATCCACACCTTTATTCTGCAGTATTGGACATATTTTAATGTGTATGTGAGTAAAAAAAATTGTCAGAAATACCGGAAATAAAAAATCATTTTACCTTTGTAATTCAAATTCGTATTTTGCAGTTACTTCCCCAACCTGCTAAAAATGTGTCAGGCTCCCTCCACGTTGATTCATTGCACATGTCCTACATTGTATACATGACTGGTGGATACCCCATGAACATGAAATGATAACTATACTCATCCAGGAACTGTGCGGCTCCGAAAATGAGACAATTACTGTGTCCTATTCCCTTTAAGCTAAACTTACCCCGTATTACTCACTGACCACTGGTCGTCATATTGAACTCGGCCCACGGGGGCTTTGGTTTGGAAGGCAATCTTGCTAAAAAAATCTTGTTTAAACGCATGCGGATTAAATGCATCAACGACAGTTGCACATTATGTGTAAAACAAAGGACCATATCAAGGATTCGCTCCTTCAGCATGACGAAGAAGAGAATAATATTCGAAGAGCATATTAAAACATGTCATTTAAACAAAGCAATCAGTGACGTGACCGATTCACGCAACACGGGTAATGGTTATTTGCCTCTGAGGTAGATAAACATATCCTATGGTGAGCGAACAGAGTTGATCGTCGCCGCAAACGAACTACGTATGCTTACCCGATGCCCTTCACAAAGCGTACGTATTTGTCGACTTTGTCGTAGCCAGACAGCAGCAGATCGGTCTCGTTCTCCCGGAAGAACTGGATGCATGTCGTCCGCTCCCACTCATCAATCGCCTCCTCGATAGCGCTGCGGATGATGGCGTTGTTGGCGACATCGTCTACGTGTTACAGTCACCAACGCTGTTATTATTTAATCATTATCGTCATCTCCTTCGTCACCTTCATAAATGTCGTCAGTCACCGTAATCACGCACACGCGCGCACATACACGAGTGCACTTCCGCGCACACACACACCCGCGCACGCGCACGCGCACGCACACACATGCGCGCGCATACATATATACGCACACACACGCACGTACACACACATACACACACACACACACACACACACACACACACACACACAAACATACACACACGTGCGCGCGCGCGCAAACACGCACGCACGAACACACACACGCATGCACGCACACACACGCGCGCGCGCGCGCGCGCACACAAGCGCACATATGCGCGTGCACACACACACGCACACACACACACACGCACGAACGCGCGCAGACACATGCAGACACACGCACACACGTACACACACACGCACAGATTAAGGAAATCATGATGGTTATGATACATACCTAAAGAATGACAATGAATGACATAGTCATAATCAAACATTAGCATCAGTTTTACGAATGACCGATAAAGGAAATACACAAAATCAAATGTTTGAATGTTGAACAATATAATTTACTATTGTATAGTTATACCCGTGACCTTAACTATTGCACCCCTTCGACAAAATTATCTACAATAATTTTTTTTTAACTAATATTCCTTTAATCTCCATCCATATACTGCTGTAAACCCATGTAGGGTGTCAACTACGGCGCTACTTCCGTAGATACGGCTTTCTCGGTGCTTCTCCCGCGTCTGACCGGGAAGCAGCTACCGCTTTTAATCACGATATCGATTAATTCAACCTAGTTTGATAACATTGCATAGTATTTGAGCTGTATGTAGTCGTCTTTGGAATGGATTCAAAGTATCATCACATCACAATTAATATATTTTTATATTATAAAATAGCGGTATTGGTATTCTCGAACAGTCCCTACACAAGAAAACTATGCAACACGTATTATTGCTGTTATGTTATTCTGTTGAGGGGATCCAAACCAATTTTGACTACTTGTAAATGCGCTGTTGATAACCTAGCTATTATGTTGACACGTGTTGGTGTCATTGTCCCACCTGCCAGTGTGTAGACGATGGCGCCACCTGGCCACAGGTTGTGCTCTGATCCTATCGCTTTCCTTTTCACCCGAGACAGTAATTTGTCTTGGTGAGGAGTAAAATCTTCGTGTTGTTTTTCGTGCGGCAACACAGATATTTCATCTGTGTCCATGTCGCCCACTCTATTTGTGTCTTCTGAAATTAAGCCATTACTGGTGGTAAACACTCACATAAACCTGTGTAGACTATATGATTTACGGAAACGCGAATGAGAGGAGAGTTTATGTTAACTGGTAGAAAGCAAAAGAACGTGAGAGAAAACTGTAAATATTCCTCTTACCGAGCTAAAAGAAAATCGTGGAATAACCGGTATTTGTCACTCTAAATACAACAGTTTCACTCCAAAGTATTTCAACACTGCCTTCAAAAGCCGAGTTCTTAGTGAATCGCAGCGCTGTATCCGGTTTTAGGAAAACAATTGGTGTTCCATTAGAGTCGGTCCCCATTTGCACAACGTTCACTATATAGTCATTATCATTTGCCTCTCATGGGATGTCATGATGACATTGGATACAAACAAGGAGGGAAATAAGAAAACATTTTTTATTTCTTAATGTTAGGCAAGAAAATACACCTTTCATAGCGATTCATGCTTCATGAAATTACGTGCATCATATGATAAACTTTGTAATAAAATAGTTTTCATAACGTATAATTCTTTAAATACGTTGTGTTGTGTGCGATAATAAATGCTGACTAAAACACTACCAAGCCAACTGAATTAATCACATACATTTCTTGAATTCAGGTCACTAGCAGCCCCTTTGAAAGAATTACGATGGGTTTAGTAAGATCACCAAAACTTAAACTTTATACAACATTCAGACAAGATAAGAGGAAAGAAAAGGTTTCAAAACATGTTAATGAGCTTTGGAGTAACCAGTTATTACATTAGATCAGAACTGTTTTACATGTTTTTACTGTAATAATAATAATACAAATAATACAGCATTTTGTTTCTGCGCTGCGTGTGAGAATGCTCTTGCCTTGAGTACAGAGCTTGCTGCGCGGGACCCCAGAGCAGACCATTTCCATTGTCAAGACGAGATATCACGTAACCATGCACCATCATCTCAGTTGTTTTCCGATTCAGAAGATGTCGAATTCTGCCAGTACTGTGGTAATATGCCACGTGACACACATGCTGTACATGACTCTCCATACTTAGGGCATCATCAAAGAAGACACCAATGTTCCTGGCTACAGTGGAGGTAGGCACGATGGCATTAACAAGCTCTATGTGCGGCATAGAGATTTTGTCCTTAATGTGAGGCGAGCATATCATAATAGCCTGTTTTCTCAGCATTTAGTTTGAGTTTATTCGTGAGCATCCATTCTTGTATTTCAACGACACATGCTTGCGTGCGCTTCACAGTCTGTGTGGTGTCTTCTGCTGAGAGAGGACTGAAAGCGATGTAGAGTTGGGTATCGTCAGCATATAGATGTATGTTGATTCCATGGCGATGTGCGATATCACCAAGAGGTGTAGTGTAGGAAATGAACATCGGTGGGCCGAGCACAGAGCGCTGCGGGACTCCAAAAGCCACAGGACGTTCCGCTGATGTCCTGCCGTGCACTTGAATATTCTGACTTCGGTTAGTCAAATACGATTTAAACCATTTAAGGGTAGTTCCAGTTATCCCTAAACGATATTTGAGGCGTGTCAGCATGATTCCGTGGTCGATCGTGTCAAACGCTGATGACAGATCTAGTATCATTAGTATGGTTGACCTGCGCTCGTCCAGTATACACAGCAAGTCATTGCATACTCTAACCAGTGCTCCCAGCAGGCAAAATGACGTTGAAAATACGTTGTTTCAACGTCAGGTGCCACATTGTAGCAATGTCGGAAACTAGTTGGATTTGAAAGTTGTATCTACGTCAGGTTTCAACGATGTATCGATGTCGGGTTTCCACGTTGTACCAATGTTGAAAACTAGTTGGATTTTAAAGTTGCATTGACGTCGGGTTTCCACGTTGTATCGACGTCGGGTATCGACGTCGTAGTAATGTTGAAAACTAGTTGGATTTGAAAGTTGTACCTACGTTAGGTTTCAACGATGTATCGACGTCGGATTTCCACGTTGTGCCAATGTTGAAAACTAGTTGGATCAACGTCAGGTTTCAACGTTGCAATGTAGCAAATTGACTGGATTTCAACGGTGTGTCAATATTAGATCGTTACTGTTTTCTGATAACCAACTTAAATTGTTTACAGGTGTTACTATGCAAATTTTAGTCCCCCTTCGTCAATGCTATGTATGTCGGCGTGTACACGTGGGTCTGTAGCGTAAATCGTGTACTAGAAGAGCTGGACTCACCGGTGTTAAACTTTTTCGTCGAAACAGTCAATTAACACGGTCATTAAATACATTTGGAACAAAATAAAGACATATATTCACCTTATTCCGATACATGAGACATTTTATTTAACAATGTGTATATCAATGAACCCATGGAATACAATGTAGACCATTACATCACTCTTGTTTGCCCAGTTTGTTGTATTTAGTATCAAACAGACATTAAAAAGAGTACAAGGAGAGCATTAATCACCAACTTGAATTTTTTTCTCAAAACAGTCAATAAATATTATGTTTTGATAATAAAACAAACATTAACAAAATAAAGATATTCACTGTGTTCTGATACAACAAATATGATTTTATTTGACAAGGTGTACATTCCTGAACCAGTGGAATACATTCAAAGTAGATTAATTCCTCTAGTAACCAGTATTCAGCAGCAGACATAACAGCTGTCATAAATATGGGTCAATTCTATTTCGGAATGTATTTTCAAGAGCCAATCGAAATTGGAATCTTTTTTTGGAATTGCTTCATTGAATGCAGGTTAGTCTATTAATTTCCTGTACAATCACTACAACTTAAATATAACCAAACAAATCTGATTTGTTTGGTTCTATTTAAGTTGTAAGAATGTTACCCTACATCTGTCTGGTAACAGCTAGGTAGTTGTAAAGAAAGTACAGACAATGGCTAAGCCATTATTGAAACAATGTGACAAGACCAGTAAGCTGACCAATTCATGGCTTCAGAAACACCAGCTCAATGAAACAATGCACAACAAGCAAGTTAAATACTCCTTTATGTTGTGTTTGGGGATCTACTATGTATATCGCTTCCACACATTCTTAACACACACAAGAGACACAATTACAGATGTGTATTTAGAGCAGGAACTACAACTTATTTTGATAACAAAGAAAGCTCACAACACCATATCATCCATTAAACTGCGCCGACCTTAAAATCCGAAAAGTAATAATGGCAAGCTGACTTAAATTTCAATTGACCCCCATGGCTGACAAAACATTTTCAAACTAAACTTGCGATCTCATTTTTATTAAATCACACAATATAGTTTCCTAACCAAACACTACCAATGAAATCAAAAGTATGACTTCAGATTTATCACGAACACTGTTAATCCATTCTGCCTAGTTGTTCCTCAGTCTTCACCACCACTTTGGTCGAGTGCGTACTTCGGCTTCTCATGTCTGCTTCTTCAGGTCACTCGCTTAAAATGAATTAAATAAAGGTATTAACCGACACATCTATTTACAACGAAGGGTAGATGAAACGAATATAAAGCACACTGCACAAGCCCCAGCCAGTCAACATGGGCCATGGTTGCTCTATTGTCCGGTAAATTCCCGATGCAATTTATAATACTGCAGTTTTATTCCAATGACAATTACTTTGATAGTTATATAATAAGATTGTGCAATTTATACATGACAATACATGACCACATTTCACTGGAACAAGTGCAGGGTATGATCGAAAACGAGAGGGAAGCGACGACACCGAGTTTTGCGAAAGACTATAATCGAAAAATGTGCTCAGATTCAAATCGGTGATAGCATGCAAAATACATCACGACAAAGACAACATTATGGTCGTGTGTGTTCCGTGCAAACGATAAAACTAAACAGTTCAACAAATAAAAGCGGATGGTGACACTTACTCGCATATATTAGTGGATTGTTCGCTTCCATCGATTTCGTTCGTTCGAACTCAAGGCAGTATAGCGGCACGCGCAATGCATGCTGGAATATGGTAGATATGCCGCTGCCCTACTCAATACCAAAATGTGTGGTAAAAGCTGCCTTAAATTACCTAACATTATAAATATAAAGGGTCTTATTATTTGTAATTTTAATTAAGGCATCTAACACCGCACGTGTTGTATTGTGTTAGAGAATAGAGATGGTATAGTTAACTTTCGCACCTTGAACAAATACAAAATTGCAACATTGTATGAACGTCAAATGTCCAAGTCCTTATAATGGTGATGACAGGCGTAAAGACATCGGATTGGGTTGTTGACCTGATTTCAACGTTGTGCCAACGTCACATATATGGACGTAGTCATAACGTTGAAGACCAGACGTTGTAAAACGATGTATTCATATATGTACCTAGTTGGTTGGTCTGTCGACGTGATTGGGACGTTGTATGGACGTCGATTTTCCACGTCCTTATTCCTTTAGACGTCAGTGCGTTTCTGTGTAAAGCCCCTGGTTCCTAAGAGATTAGGTAAGATTCTGAAACATTTGGGGGTGTCCGTTTTGGGGGCGTAGCTCTTTTATTATTGAATTTGCGTTATTGCAAGTTATAATTATTTTAAAGGACATATAATGCTTTTCACATTGGGTGTAGATATGCTTTTGTATGAATAAAAAAGTTGTCCATATCTTAGTAGGCGCGCCAGTATCTCGGTATGTCACTATAACATAGTATATGCCATCACTGTTCTATGCTTAATTTCTTACTGCTACAAGTTATATTTATTTGAAAGATAATTTAATTACCTACACATTGGTATCAACATTTTTATTATTTCTAAAATATATGTTGCACATACTGGAGTACAACAGAAGCATACTTGACAAATCTGCGAAGCAGAAATTAAATGTGGGGCATATCACTGTACGGCGTATACCTTCAATGCACATCATGTTGCACATGTTGCAGTGCTGCAATTTATATGATAGTAAATGCAATTGAATAAACTACATTGATACAACAGATTCTCCACGTCCTTAAAACGTTGATGACCAGACGTTGGGTTGCGTTGTCGACGTTATTTCAACATTGCGCCAACGTCACATATATCCACGTCGTTATAACGTTGATGATCAGATATTGTAAAACGCCGTAATTATATGTATGTACCTAGTTGGTTGGGCTGTCGACGTGATTGCAACGTTGTATGGACGTACATTTTTCAAAACGTTGTATTTATGTTGTTCGACGTCGCAACGTATATACAACTAATAATCAACGTCATACCGACGTTGTATGACGGCTGGGCTGTTTCAGTGCTGTGGAGCGGGCGATAGGCAGATTGCATTTGCTCATAAAGTCCGTTGTCGGATGTTTGGAGGAACGAGCAGCAATGTCGGATGTTTGGAGGAACGAGCAGCAACGACGTTCTCGGTGATCTTTTTTAAACGAAGTTTTGACAGAAGTTCGACACTGGAAGATAGTTCTTGGGGTCGTTTGGGTCCATGGTTGTTTTCTTCAAAAGGGGAGATACGAGAGCCTTTTTAAAGGTGAAAGGAAACACTCCTGTGGTAATAGATACGTTCACTATATCAGCGATGACTAAGGTAGATATATTGTCCTTCAACAGATGAGTCGGGATCGGATCTAACTTGCACGATTTGCAGGCTGTCTTGCTGACCAATTTGGTGATCACATTTGTTTTTGTGGGCAGGAACGCTGAGAGACGTGAGGATATACCACAGTGCTCATCCAGGCACATAGATGTGCGTCTATCCTGGCCATCAAGAACACGTCTGATAGTGGTAATTTTTTCAGTGAAATAGTTACTATACAGTAAGTCATAAACGTTCAATAGCTTCACCGTCGAACCCCACTTCCAAACTCCTAGATCTGCCCCAGTAGCTAGCTGCCTACTGCATCGAGGCGTTGTGTAACACTAGCAATGTTCTACACCAGCTCGTCTACCCGTCTTGCGTTACTGAACCATTCCAATCATGTGAACCAGCATATAGTTGAATGGATAGATGATCCGGTTTCTGGTTATTAATATTAAGCATAATTACCTCTCAAGAAACTTAGTGTTCGTTCTGAATATTTCAACTGCATCTCGCAGTCTTCTTCAGCAGACTGAAGTTACGGATGTGTCACATGACCAATGTCATGTGACACAAGCTGGGGTAGGACTGGTGGGAGCTCCTGGCCAACGTCTCGGTTCAGCGTAGATTTCTCTCTGTGGATGTTAATCGCCTCCTTTATTTTTTTCCTATGCAAGTTCTCCTCGTGGTCTGGAATATTAACGTCCTTCATAGAGCACTGATGGCCTGTGTTCAGTTTGTGTTCACTTATGGCTGATAGGGGTTGGCGACAAGATAGATGTTCTTTGATTCTTGTGCCAAGTGTTCTGGTTGTTTCTCCTATATAGTGTTGGTCACATTCTGGGCATTGTATGTCATATACTACCCCACACTTTGCTGCCTTTTCTGTTCTGTCTTTTGGGTGTACCAACAGTGACCTCAGGGTGTTAATAGGTTTGTGGTAAACCGGGATGTTATAGGACTTGAAGAAATTCTTGCTACTGATAGTTTACTAATGTAGGGCAGACCTATGGCATGTTGTCTTCTGCTGGTTTCTCTGGTCATGTTCTCCTTTCGTCTTATTGGTTGCGTGGTGTTAAACATCCAAGTTTTGTAACCGTTTGCTTTCAGCACTTTCTTGATGTGGTCCACCTCTGTGTTCTTGTCCTCCTCTTCTGTTGTCAGGTTTTCTGCCCTTTGGAGGAGTGTCCTGGCCACTGATTGTTTGTGTTCTAGGTGGTGATTAGAATCCCAGTTCAAATATTGGTCCGGTTGGGTTGCTTTCCGATATATCTTGACCTTGGTTGATCCATCATCATTCAGGCATACACACGTGTCTAGAAAGGCTAACGTATTGTCCTGCTCTGGTTCTACCGTGAACTTAATGTTCTCGTTGAACAGCGTATAGTTATTTCGTTAGAGTGTTCCCATGTTCAACAGCTTTAGGGTGTGTTGTCGGTTAAGTTGTTAAGTAACTATAGATTTGGTGTATGTATGTACGATCGTTGGATGTATGTAATTATATATAAGCGGTATTACGGGTTGTATGAATAAACATACCCGTGTTTATATCTGTATATATGGCAAAATTAATTAATTTGTTATGGATGGAATTTCACTAGATAGTCCATTAAACAGTGGGTGTTTTAGTGGTTGCATGTGACATACGGGGTCTAAATGGCCTGGTGATATCACTCAAAAACTCTCCTGCAAGTCCAACTGTACCTTTTCGAGGTGACCAAGTTGTACCCGAGGGCCAATCAACCATCCATAAGAACTGATTATGGAAACCGAAACGACAAACAATACAACCAATACTATATATCAAGATGGTGTCTCCTCGGATGTCTACTCGGAGAGTATCATGACTCGAGCTGGACGTCAAACTACCGATATATCATCTACTTACTGCCAAAAGGAAGCAACAGAATAGGCACCTGGAATGTGGCCCAAGTGGCACATGAAATGAAGAAATGCAACATACAGGTGCTGGGTCTCCGTGAGGCCAGATGGACGGAGCCGGACAGACGAAACTTGCTATAGGGGAACACAACATCTACTCAGGACATGAAGATGAACACACGCACGCCCGCACGCCCGCACGCACGCACGCACGCACGCACACACAAATCCAAGATAAAAAAACTCCAATGTGATTCAGTGTCATGTTCTAATAACGAACACGATAGACTGCAAACTGTACTGGGTGAAATGCAAATGAGAGACATCAACATTCTAATACACCAATACAAAAGTTGGTTTAGACAACAGCAGAGAAGAAGTCATGGGAAACGTGGCATCGGAATAATGAATGAAAATGGATTTTTGTGCATTAAATGACTTCGTTATTGGTGGTAGTGTCTTCCCACACAAAACAATACACAAAGCAACATGGGTCTTACCAGATAGGAAAACAGAGAATCAATTCGAACATAACCATTAACAGGAAATTGAGAATAAGTCTTCTGGACACACGAGTTAAAATAGAGGCATATGTGGCATCAGACCATCATCTTCTACTGGGTACTTTAAGAATTAAGCTGAATACATAATATACAGACACAGACACAGACACATAAGCTAATGTCAAGAGAAAAAACAATCCGTTCAACTGTGCAGTTGAATAATGTGAGAAATCTACCTTCTTGTCAACATCTTCATTTATCTTCACCTTCAATGTTGAGTAATGCATATATTATGCAAAACCACTCTCAAAAACGGATTAAACACATTAATAAAAATGCATATGTTTACGAATAGAGTAAAAATGCATACTCGAAAACTAACTGTATCAAACAAGCTGGTTTACGTGAACGGGAGAACTTGTAAGAATGGATATGACATATCCACTAGTTATTTGTAAACAATTAAAGACAAAACATACGGCTAGCGACTTCTATTCACATGAGTCCTGCTCTGTTTACATGAATCATGTCCTTCCTATAATCTTGCAGCCATCCTGTAGCTGTCCTGTAGACATACACGCATGGGTTGCAATGCTTAAACCAAACAGTGACACAACGGAATTAACATAACATGACATTTTGAAAATTGTCTTAGCTTGACAACATTAATGATATTTTCATGTTATGCCTGCCATAGTAGGCAGCAGTATTAGTCACAAATATGTCGACTACATAAATTCCATTTTCAGACTTAGTGTCATTTGAAAGGACTTTATATCAGTTTTTTTAATGTTTCCACATCCATCCATCCATCCAACAATAGACACCTCAAACGATTCGGCTTATCTCAAGCAATATTAACACGTTTCTACCGCGCAGTTATTGAAAGTGTCTTGTCATTTTCTATTACTGTCTGGTTTGGTCGCTCCAGCCAAGATGAAATTAACCAAATTGAATCAGTCGTCAAGAACGCTTCTAAACTAATCGGGCTAAATATCTGCAATATGTTCGACCTGTGGCCATACACAGCTTGGCGACACCAATGTGCAGATTAAGGAATTTCGGATGATCGCAGTGACGTGGACAATAACTAAATACCGAATGAACTTTATATCATTTTATGATTGTTTACACGATATGTATACTCAACAGACACGCAGAGAAACGCAGGAGTTGCGGCTTTGTTGTTTTAAAACACGTCAAATAATTTTGTCGACATTAATCGGGTTGTTACTTTAATGCACAAAGAGCTACCACATCAAAACTTGTATCACTGGAAAGGACTTTATATCACCTTTCTGAACATATTCATATTCACCCACATAATATTACCTGCAATAAGTGCATCATGTGACCACACAGAACTCGGCGACACCAAATGTGCAGGCTAATGAATTTCGGGTTGTATATATATATATATATATATATATATATATATATATATATATATATATATATATATATATATATATATATATATAAATATATATATATATATATATATATATATATATATATATATATATATATATATATATATATATAAATATATATATATATATATATATATATATATATATATATATATATATAAATATATATATATATATATATATATATATAAATATATATATATATATATATATATATATATATATATATATATATATATATATATATATATATATATATATATATATATATATATATATATATCACAAGGTATGCTTTTTATCCATTGAAATTGCAATTATCTTTAGCCAATGTTCCTGGAGGAAAACAAAATCAGACACTCATTCAGAATTCTAGCATGACACGTATTTACACAATAATATATATTAATTATCTCGTCCAATATGTGATCATACGTATGTTGTTCGTAATAAGATTATTTATATTAACAAGGCATTCGCCTAAATATAACACAATAATTATTGTTTTAAGCTGTCAGCTCAACGGATAGACCATCAACATTATAGATGTGGCTCACTGAGTGAATTCATTAAGAAGGTTGTCGACCTTCAGGTACACAAAGCGGAACTCTTATTACATTTTTTGACGTCGCGTAACTCTTCCGTCTCAACGGCCCCAAAAGGTATCTGACGAAGCCGAACTGTTCAGTCACAGCGGCTCCCAATTGTCTGATAAATCCGTACTGTTCATTATCAGCGGCCCCCTATAGCAATTGTCTGATAAAGCCGAACTTTTCAGTCACAGCGCCCTCCGAAATTATTTGACGGAGCGAAACTCATCAGTCTCAGCGCCCCCCAAAGGGAGCTTATTAAAACACAACATTTGCTATGAAGGTCCTCTAAGACGCATTAATTAATTCAACTCTTCTGACACCGCTAGTTTTATGCTGAAATGCACCACATACACCAAATCGGCAACAAGTAAGTTTCTAGACCGCGTAGACATTGTAGCTGTAGTTTCTAGACCGCGTAGACATTGTAGCTGTAGTTTCTAGACCGCGTAGACATTGTAGCTGTAGTTTCTAGACCGCGTAGACATTGTAGCTGTATTTTCTAGACCGCGTAGACATTGTAGCTGTAGTCCAGTAGCATTAGGTCAAAAACGCATATAAATAAATAAATAGTACAAAGCAATTGTTTCAGCATAGTTGCAAAATACCATATTGGACAGCATATGAAAAGTCTACTGAACAAAGCTAAACTAATTAACTTGTTGAACTTGCGTAAATCACATTAGAAGCCAAAAGGTTAGAATCCGATGTTTAACGAAATCATGTAGTTATTTTTGACTGACCAGTTTCTTACAACTTGCTCTTATTTTTTAGTTTTACCTCATTCAGTATAGGTATTTTGCCTATGTGAACACCTTACACGTGTATCACCCTTTTAACAATATTACATTCTTTTGTTTTGCTATTATGACACCGATTGCATTAATTGTGGTCATTTTGATAACGTTGTAACCCTTTAACCATAATACTGTGTTTGTGTATGACACCCATTGGCATTACTCCTGGTCATTAGGAACCATTTGACATATCGCTGTGGTGCAGGTATTAATTTCCTGGCCAAAACACTTTAACAATGTTGCACTGTGTTTTTTTTGCGACACTCACTGACACTATTCCTGGTCAGCCGCTTAGTAGAATCCGATATTTAAATTAATACTAAATACTGTCATTTAGTTAAAATAGGATTTTTACCTTTTTGACCTGAACTCTGACTTACCTGGGTACGTATGTTTTACATACTGGCTAATAATACGTGTAATGATTTCATGTTGCACCAATGACTGGACGGCGGAATTCATGAACGGAAGTGATTTCACCCCAATGGCCTACATTGTATGATAGTTTTCATGCATCTAACCTCGTTGTGAGAAAAGCATACAGGGAAACTAGGGCACTGTTGATATGTAGTTAGCTTTGTACTATTTATTTCAATGTTCAGCCCTAATACTCCTGGACTGCTGGATGCGGTCCTGCTCTACGAGGACCTTGAAAAACATTCGGAAAGAAACATTACTCCCTAGACATTAGATTGTGATTTGTAATGGTACGACGATATTGTTGGATGTTGGTAGTTTATCCAACAACTCGACAAATTTATCTCGAGAAGGATCCTTTGTTAATACTGCATCCATTTCGCAACAACTTATTGTTCCTAATAATAATAATAATAATATATTTATTCGTACTACATTGTGTTCAATTCAGTTAAAACAATGTTTACTGGGTACACAAAACAAAGAGTAATGAGAGCAACTCGTCTTTGACTAAAAACAAGTGCTACACACCATTCAATTCATGATAATTATGAATTTGACTCGGGGACATTCCGCTAAAAGTGGTATCACATTACAATGGGTGCAACCAGGTAGGCAACCAGGTAGGCAACCAGGTAGGCAACCAGGTAGGCAACCAGGTAGGCAACCAGGTAGGCAACCAGGTAGGAAACCAGGTAGGAAACCAGGTAGGAAACCAGGTAGGAAACCAGGTAGGAAACCAGGTAGGAAACCAAGTTTCCTGATACCCTTGCGCCATGTAGTATAAAACTCATCTACATATATATCTTGCAAGTTCCAGAGACATACACCATCGAAAGAGGTACAATACGACATAACAATAAGTGACGTTTTGTACTTACATTACAAAACCCAAAGTTAGCAGATAATGAATTTAAACGCCATATGAAATCAAGACACATAATCTTTAACCTGGTGCATGCCAGGACCAATAATCCAGCCTGAATGCAACCCTTTTTTTTTAACTATTTTTCACTTGTGAACCATCAAAGTAAAACAGGGAATCAGGACGACTGCCATATTTAATAAGTTGGCATTTTGACAGGTTAAATTTTAAATCAGGAACGAATCCTAAAATATCTGGCACCAGATATGAGGAATAAGAAACTTGCCGGAATGTGCAAGACCAGATGAGTGGAGCGTCACACATGCTACGACACGTTTTATGACATGTATGAGTTTATGTGTGAATGTCTGGTTGTCGTACTGAATCCGACTGAATATCATGACATCTACGAGGAGGTTGCATAGGCTGGCAGTTGGGATGAGGAGACCACGACGAAAGCGCAAGGGCTGCTAATTCAGTCTCACTTCGTCACATCCAATCATTGCATTCATCATCACCAAGAATGTTTTGGAGAATGTCGGGCCCATGGCCTCCAAGCTTCAAAAGAGGGACTCAGACATATATCAAGCGTACAGTATGATCGACCAAACCAGGGAACGAATGGTAACGATGAGACAAAAGATAGATATAAGAGGAGTACAGTGTATGGTATAAAGATGTTACACGTTTAGTCACACTTCTTGGTACATCCATTTCAGCACCAAGGACACCCCGATCGTCCCGACAGATGCAAAGATCCAATTCCCTCAGCACATCCCCATGGGAGCACCACCTGCGCAACTATTCAATCCCGTTTTATGACCACTTGTCTGCCGAATTCCACAATCGATTTAACCCAGAAAGCAGGAAGGGTATAGAGATTCTTGCTCTACTCCCCGGGATCATTAAAGAGACGGGAAATGTACAACATGTTGTGGACGGATTGATGTTCTTGGAGAAAAACATGCCAAACGTCTCTTCGCTGCGAGCTGAGCTGAAGGGATGGCAGCGCTATTTGAGAATCACAGAGCCCACACAGTCATCGTCCTCGCCTAACCTGACTGAATGTCTCGAGCACGCTGACGAAGACATCTTCCCGAACATCCACACCCTGTTGAGGATCGGTTGCACTCTTCCTGTTGGAAGTTGGGACGCAGAGCGTTCATTCCCCTGCCTGCGACGGGTCAAAACCTACCTAGGCAACAGGATGGGAGAAGATCGGCTTTCTGGGCTCACCGTGACGAACATGAACCACGGCATGGAGATTGATTTGGAAACAGTTTGTCAAATGTTCATAGAAAGGAACAAACGGAAAATGTTCTCAAGCTACATACTGTATCAATAATTAACGTGACTCAAATCAGGTGTGCTAATATTATCACAATGGAAAAGGCAACGAGTACTGGAGCTTGATGTATAATGATTAACAGATCTGCTGATGAACAACTGTTATTAAAACAAAGCTGATATAAACAGAGTTTCTAGTATCTATTTGTATCCAGCACCCGGCAACGTTCTATTAACTGACTATTGTCTGCATAATTATATTGTGGTTAGAATGTTATGGTCTTTTGAAGTCTTATTCAACTAGTTAGCCTTTTCAGAACTGTATCGCCAAGCTGACCTCAGTGGTTCTTTAACGTCCCAAATTGAGACGGGACCGACATCATTAACGTGATCTCCGTGTTACGAGGGACACAGTCCACAATGTTGAGAGCCAGGGTTATAAACCAAATCTACCGTGTTTGCGTCTTGAATTCAGAACTATGGCATGTAAGGTGGATGTGCTAATCACTACATTTACATGTTTGGCTTTTGTAATATAAGTACACAGCGTTAACTAGTGATGTCACACTGTTCTTCTTTCTACGGTGTATGTATTTCTATGATGAGTTTTAATTTGCATGGCTCAAAGGTATCGGGAAACGTTTCAATCTACCAGTTTGCACACACTGTTGTTACATGGTACTACTACTTTTTGCATAAAGTCTCCCGATTCAAATTCAGATCAAGAATCGAATGGTGCGCTTTATAGAGAGTTGTTTATAATGCAACAACGGTTTGGATAGACTCTCTTGATAGGGCGATCTAGCCTTTTGGGGTATTGGTTCATATATGTCTAAACGTTTCAGTTACACCTTGTCTCAGTTCAAACTTGATGCCACGACTTTCAGTAATATGAAATCTAACTACTTTTATTATATAATTCAGAACCTATATCAGAAGGGGCTGGATGAGAAACTATTAAACACAATTACTCAGCACATCCTTGGCAAAGGATGTGCTGAGTAATATAAAGAATGCGTGTAGCACTTTTTTAGTCAAAGATTCGTTAGTCTCTTTTTGTGCAAAGATACTCGTTTTTTTTTATTCAACATTTGCATTGCTATATTTCTTTTATTCAGTATTGCAATAAATGGCACATGACATATGTTTAATATTGTCCTTTCGTTTAGACATTTTCAGACCCACCGCATTTTCTTCGTTGGAACAGGCCTACCTACAGGTGTAAATGAAACAAAATCCGCTGCGTTTTGCCGAAACTCTAGACTCAAAAGTAAATTTGACATTCGAAGTTATACTTATGTGACGAATACAAGAAAATACATAGGACTACTTTGTCACGATTTTTGGTCTGGGAAAGCTACTTCAAGGAGCTACTGAACCAGGAAAGAAATGACAACGATTTATAATTATCATCATATGTAGAGGGGAAAGTGGAGTTAACTGATATTACGGATACAGAGATGCAAACCGGGATGAAAGGGATGAAGAAGGGAAGAGCACCTGGTATCGATGAGATGCGTGTGGAAATGGTAATGGCAGCGGGGGAGAGTGGAATCAGCTGGACAAAGAGGCTGCTGAATACATGTATGAGGAAAGGTAACGTACCAGAGAAATGGCGGACAGGGCTAATAGTCCCAATATGGAAGAAGAAGGGAGATGTGTAAGACCCAGGGAAATACTGAGGCATCACACTTCTAAGTCACATCATGAAGCTGCTAGAGAGGATCTTGGATGTGAGGATCCGAAAGAAAGTAGAGCAAGAATTGGGTGAAGAACAACAGGGATTCAGAAAGGGCAGAGGGACGACTGATGGGATGTTTGCATTAAGACAAATGGTAGAGAAGAGGTAGGAGATGCTAGGGAGAATGGCAGTGGGATTTGTGAACCTGGAGAAGGCTTATGACACAGTCCCTAGAGAGATGGTGATGGCAACAGTGAGATGGATGGGAGTGCCAGAAGCAGAAGCCAATATGGTGGAAGAGAACAAAAGGAAGAGTTGTGGTAGGATCTGGGTTGTCGGAAGAGTTTCAAGTTAACATCGGTTTGAGGCAAGGAAGTGCCCTTAGCCCTTTACTGTTTATCATGGTGATGGAAATAATCAGCAGAAATATCAACACGAAGGATATTTTCAGGACGATGATGTACGCAGACGATCTGACCATAATAGCAGAAAGTAAACAAGACCTACAGGAAGTGTTGGAGGAATGGAAGGGGTGTGTTCGAGAAGCACGGACTGAGAATGAGCCTAGAGAAGACAGAAGTGATGTGGATTGGACACCAGAGAGAGGAGCTGAACATCAGGTTGGTTGGTAAGGAGATCAAGCAAGTGGATGGCTTTGTGTTCCTTGGAGGAATGATTAAGGAGAATAGGCATTCAGCGGCAGAAGTGCGACGTCGGATACAAGTGGGAGCGAATGCTTGGAGAAAGGTAGAGGGAGTCATGTTGAACAGAAACATTTCAAAAAAGCTGAAAGGGAAAGTCCTGAGAACGTGTGTTACACCAGCATGCCAGTATGGTCTAGTGGCGTTGACAGAACAACAGCAACAGAAGCTGCAAGTGTGTGAGAATAACTGGGTTCGTCGAATAACAAGAACAAAGAAGGTGGACAGAAGAAGGATGAACGACCTAAGGAGAGAGGTTCGGATGCAATGCAGCCTAACAGGAAGATTGGTGAGTAGCAGGATGAGATGGGCAGGCCACTTGGTAAGAATGGATGCAAGCAAACTAGCAAAGAGAACAGAGGTGGAAAAACATCAAGGACGCAGGAAAAGGGGAAGGCCACAGCTGAGCTGGGAGGACTGCGTGAGGAGGGACATGAGAAGGTCGGGGGAGGATGAAAGATGGGGAGAGGGAGCGGCCGATAGAAAATTATGGAAAGAAAGAACAGAAAGAGTGGCTCGACTTTACCTGACCCACAATCCTGTACAGCTGGGAACAAGGAGGAAGAGCACACTTTGTCACGATTTTTATATTTTTTGCAAATCCGTATTAAAACGGGAAACGGCCAAAGGCCGAATTCTTCCCGAAAATCCGTGTTGTATACGGAAAATTCGTACGATGTCGCATGTCTGAATTTTGGGTTGATTACATTAGGCTCTAACTCGCTTAAAAGCAGATTGTGGGTGTCCCAATTTCAAGTGTTTTGTCTAAAAAAGTAAAATGGATGGGAAGGGGGATTCCCCCTCACACACCCCACACACCCCCGAGGCGCTTCGCGCCTCGTTTCGCTCCTCCGGCGCTGCATACATTACCTTGGACCCCCCTTTTTCTAAATCATGGATCCGCCCCTGTATATATATATATATATATATATATATATAATATATATATATATATATATATATATATATATATATATATATATATATATATATATATATATATATATATATACATTTCAAAATAGGGGACAAAACCCCACCCTGCGTCACTCCATTGGTAGTGGAGAAATAAACTGACATGGAATTGTTCCACGAAACGTTAAAGTGTTGATTAGTGTACATATAAAGTAAACATCTGATTAGCAAGGGATTAATTCATCTACCCATTCGTAAATGAAAAAGTTTGACATAATTTACTTCATCAAATGCTTTCGTGTCATCTACTAGTAGCATAAACACATCATATTATGTTGGAAATAGTTACCAGTCTCCATTAGCACAAACCTGTAGAGCTCTGAGGTTTAAACCCCAATTGTAAATCACTTGTTTTAAAAATATCAGCACTTTTCATCATGATAATCCACTCAAATAGCTTGGACAGGACGCTACAAAAACAATGGCTCGATAGTTATTAGAGTCATCGGCTGATTTGTTTTTACCAAAGGTTGGATTGCGGCTAAATTAAAACCATACACAATTGCCGTGAATAACCAAAGAGAGAAGTACGTGTAGTTTGTGAGGAGCATGGGTAAAGTGATCAGTATACACCAACCCATATCCATCACATTTATTACTTTTAACCTGGTTAATACCATTGAAAATATCCTCTAATATTATTTT
>OY759265.1:33935753-34075753 GCA_963662155.1 Lamellibrachia columna
GGACGTCTCTGCGTGATCGAGTAAGTGCAGAGCATTTCATTAGACTGCGTTCATCGCCGCCTTTCAACTCATTGTCGTTGTCATCATTAAGCCTATATAAGCCTCAGAGACGTTTCCCCGTCCTACCAGTCGCCGGTTTGATAAACAATCTTGTCTATTTTGGGGGCCGAGCGGGTGCCTCACACACATCTAGCCGAATCTTGTGCTGGCTCCATTCGATACCATCGTCTTTAAACAAGCGAGTCATCGTCGGCATTCCAAGAACAGTCAGCGTCATTGGCGAACTGCCTGTGTCGATAGGTCATCGTCTCGCAATTAACGTTATCCAGTGCCAATCCGTGCCGTGACCGCCGAATTCCTTGAAAGTATTACTCGTGGCGTTTAGTGGGTGGCGAGTTACGTAAAAGATCGATGGACCACAGCTGAAGGTCGGTAAAACACAGGTTTGCGCATAGAACATGCGAAGATTGGCATTCGACGGCACGGGTTGTTTAGATGGAAGAAAAAGCACCCAGCTGTAGAGGTTGTCGCTGCCAAGTCTACTACAGTTACCAAGGTGTCTCGTTGCTGCATCTGCTAAAGTCAATATCGATTATATGAGTAAATAGCAGAGGCTATGCTACAATACCTCGTTTGTAGCTCATCATTTTTCAATTTACAGCGCCGTATCTTTATTTTCAATAAGTTAGGCTTGACCGTACTAACTTTCACTCACACAAACAAAGGTTGTGTGAGTGAAAGGACTGCTGTCCAAACAATTGTATTGGTCATTACAATCATGAATCAGATATATGTACTATATATCGCTAATATTACAGGGCACGAAATAAATCTACAAAATTGCATAGCAATTGTTGCTATGCAAAATAAGTTTTGCATAGCAAACACGAATTTTGCATAGCAGTTTTGTAAAGCAGATTACTTGTGATTTGGGGAGTTATGAAAAGAACACCATTTCATGATTTTGCAGTTTTATACATTCATGCATGTGGTCGACGATGCCTGGCTTTGATGTGGTTATAATGTTGTCAACGACCGTATGCAAATATTTTGGGAATTGAGACAGCGCGCTGTTCCCATGCACTAATAACTAGAGCAATACACTCGGTTGTTGGTGGCATATAAAACTACTTCGCAATGCTTTTTTTAATTAATGGGAAAAGGCGTTGTTATCGGGAGGTTTTGATGCTATAAAATGGCATATCGGGAATTGGGAGTTGAACGGGAAATTGGGAGGGTTAGTATCTTTGTTACAAATAAAATAATAATTTATACTTTTTTCTTCAGAAAACACATCCAACGGCAACATGTTAAAATGTTGCGCGGAATATTCAAAATGCGCACCAAAAAACACGATTTCTTCTAAGATCAAGTTGTCTCCCGCTCTGGCATCTGCCACTATAGCTAGTCTAAACGCCATGAACAATTGCAGCCATTTGTTTATTGCAGTGTCAACCCAAGTGCTGGGGTTACTCCCTATGTTTTCCCGCCTTTCGCCCTACTGGCTAGATGATAATTACCATATAAACAAGTTGGGCTGTGATTGGATTCCACGCGTTTATCTTGCAAGGGGAGCCAGGCCCAGGGGTCAATTTCTACGGTAAACAGTTGTAGTAAGCACCCGTAGATTTCGCAACACAGACACATGCAGCAGTTACCGTGATGCTTAATCAGGAGCACTGATCATCGTCAAATTTATTGTTGTGACTACAAACGCCTGTGATTTTTACTGGTGTACAACGTACATGGGACACTACGTTTTTAACTCGCAGACATCATTGCAGGTGTTTTGTGTGCGTTAGTAGCGTCGTCCTGTTTTCGGAAAGACTTCACCAATTGCAATGTGTGGGGTTTACTAAAGGAAACATTTATTTCATTGCACAAAAGTCAGCGCCAAAAAGTACCAACGACAAAATCCGATTGGGAAATGGTGGCGCAACTAACAAATCGCTCGCCTCAATTAATTTGGCATATTTAGGTGAGCGATTTGTCGCTTGCCTGTTCTTTTCAAACGTGAAGCCCTTGTACTTATTTGTAGGTGAATGAGGTTTTGTTTTTTCATGTATCATTCGTCTCTTGGTTATTAACATTTCTTAGTTAGCAGACATCATTGTTGGTGTAGACGTTTGCTTCATACCGGAAAAATATCCATTGCCGGTATACCGGGTACCGGACTATTTCATAGGCTAGCGGAATCTCTGAGCATGGACTTCGAAACAACTCCGTATGCTGCCACACACGTGCAAACGAATTGATGTAACCCCTCTAGCAAGTATTGCGCTAGGGGACTATGCATTGGTAAAATCGCATTTCCGTTTCGCGAAAATCGCGCGAGAAAAATGGCGGCGCCCATGTCTGCGATGCTACGACAGTTACCGCTTGATCAAAACAAAACAAAATTATTCATGAATATTGCATCGCAAAGTTTGCGATACGAAAATGCAGTTGACTAGCAAACCGCAATATATGCATCGCAAAATGCGATGCGATACTGCTTACTTCGTGCCCTGTATTAATGTACCGGTGGTATTGTAATATCCATAATGCAAATGAATGATCAGTCCTCTAAAACACACATTGTCATAATTATGTGGCATCCAGAACGTTATATTGTTTAATGAATGTCGGCAATCTTGGATTTTTACGTGAATACTCGAAAAAAGCCATCTAAGGTAATATGCTTGGAATGTCTGGGAAGCTTAATGTGTAATATTTGAACGTCATACAAATTGCATCAATAATAGTATATCCCCAGTTCTTTGCATGCAACTAAGAAATTCCGATGTACAGCAATCAATCCTCAAAACCTTTTTTGCAGGATATCGTCACAGTGACGCGTAGCATGTCTGACTCGTCACCTGTCACTTTGCGTGCTGCATCAAATTACATGTCTTCAGTGATTCACTTCGCCAGTCTTTTAACTTTGTCCCTCATTACAACGTTCATGTTCTCATATATTAAAAACATTTTGACAGTTGTTTCAAAGAATGCACAAAGAAATGATGTTATGTAGATTCGTAGAGTAGATGCTGTTGCCTTACATGATTATTTATTGGGCTGCTATATATATACACATTATATACACACTGATTAATCTGTGGGCCCACGGGGCTGATTAGATGGTTGCTTTAATTAGCGCACGCGTGAACGGAGTATGTTACAGGGTGCTCAGTGAGTCGATCTACATCATTTATCTTATATATATATATATATATATATATATATATATATATATATATATATATATATATATATATATATATATATATATATATATATATATATATATATATTTAAATGTGGTGGTGTTATATATACGTAGACATGTGGTGTTATTACATCCTTATCCACGTATAAATGTGGTGTTATTACATCCACGTATACATGTGGTGTTGGTACATCCACTTATCAATGTGGTGTTATTACATCCACGTATAAATGTGGTGTCATTACATCCACGTTTAAATGTGGTGTTGGTACATCCACGTGTAAATGTGGTGTTATTACATCCAGGTATAAATGTGGTGTTATTATATCCACATATAAATGTGGTGTTGGTACATCCACGTGTAACTGTGGTGCTGTTGCATCCACGTGTATCTGTGGTGTTGGTGCATCCACGTGTAACTGTGGTGTTGGTATATCCACGTGTAACTGTGGTGTTGGTGCATCCAAGTGTAAATGTGGTGTTGGTGCATCCAAGTGTAACTGTGGTGTTGGTGCATCCACGTGTAACTGTGGTGTTGGTGCATCCAAGTGTAACTGTGGTGTTGGTGCATCCAAGTGTAACTGTGGTGTTGGTGCATCCACGTGTAACTGTGGTATTGGTGCATCCACGTGTAACTGTGGTGTTGGTGCATCCACGTGTAACTGTGGTGTTGGTGCATCCAAGTGTAACTGTGGTGTTGGTGCATCCACGTGTAACTGTGGTGTTGGTGCATCCACGTGTAACTGTGGTGTTGGTGCATCCACGTGTAACTGTGCTGTTGGTGCATCCACATGTAACTGTGGTGTTGGTACATCCACGTGTAACTGTGGTGTTGATACAGCAAACTAGGGAGTACAGTTGTTGGTTGGCCATGTGATTGCGCCATGACACGTTTAGGGTTTTCATTTTTACAGTTAGTGTTAGAGACCATGAATCTGGAAGCCGATGGCCCTCGGAGGTCGACCAACAACAACTCTACGAAACACAGAGAAAGACACGAAACTCAGTGTGACAAATTTACTAATTGCAATAAAGAACCACTGCAAGGAAATCACGTATGTCGTCCACCTAAAGCGGTGACATGATTTCCTTCCAGTGGTTATATATATATATATATATATATATATATATATATATATATATATATATATATATATATATATATATATATATATAAACGATATATATATATATATATATATATATATAAAACGATATATATATATATATATATATATATATATATATATATATATATATATATATAATTATATACATGTGTGCTTATGTGTTAAAAGTTGAAAATATGTGAGTGTGTGTATATATATATTATATATATATATATATATATATAATATATATTATATATATATATAATATATATATATATATATATATATATATATATATATATATATATATACATATATATAGTTCCGGTTTTTGTTCTGCAGGCATCAAGTCCCATATCTTCTCTTAGACAGACGATAAATGTAAATGCTCGTCTGCTTTGCCTCGTTATTGTCCTTGACGCCATTTCATCATTGCGTCTGTTACAGTGTCCAATGTAGAGGTTACAATTAAACATTCACTTCCTAACCACTTTCCTACCCTACCGTACCCTACTTTACAGTACCCTCGCCTCCTTCGCCTCGCCTCACATGGGCTGCATTCCTTCCACTCGTTCATATCACCTGCTGCCCTGTCCCTTACCCTCTCCACTATTTATATAACTAAATCTGACATTTTCAGATACAACCGCCAGCCATGCATCGCACGTATCGGCACATTGCTGTCTTCAGCGTAGTCTTGCTGCAATTATATTCCGTGATCGCTCAAGGTGAGTATGTTACATGCAAGTTTCACAAGCTTTGTTACAGTGAGTATGTTTTACGACTATGGATTACATGTTTGAAAACAATGTGTAGCAATATTTAAAAAATATCATAATGATTTGTGTGTACGTGTGTATGGTGGTGGTGGTGGTGGCGGTGGCACTGGTGGTGGTGGTGCTGGTGGTGATTGTAGTGGTAGTGGGTAGGCGGCGGCGGCGGCGGCGGCGGCGGCGGCGGCGGCGGCGGCGGCGGCGGCGGCGGCGGCGGCGGCGGCGGCGGCGGCGGCGGCGGCGGCGGCGGCGGCGGCGGCGGCGGCGGCGGCGGCGGCGGCGGCGGCGGCGGCGGCGGCGGCGGCGGCGGCGGCGGCGGCGGCGGCGGCGGCGGCGGCGGCGGCGGCGGCGGCGGCGGCGGCGGCGGCGGCGGCGGCGGCGGCGGCGGCGGCGGCGGCGGCGGCGGCGGCGGCGGCGGCGGCGGCGGCGATGTTGCTGTGGCTGTTGTTGTTATTGATGGTGGTCGTCGTGGTCGTCATCGTGATGATGGAGATGATGAAGTAGTAATAATAGTGGTGGTGGTTTTATTGCCCTATGACACTGATACATGTCGGTTTCACCTCCAGACAGAACACGTCTGTTGAATATCCGAGGAAATGCACCAATAGGTATAGTAGTGTTTTTATTACTACTGATGATATTATATATAAAATACACAAAACAATGTGTTTCATATCTGTTCGCTAATCAAACTGTCCAAATATTTCGAACGTTAGAAACTTTGTCAACATTACACAGTTAATATGTAAATAGATATACTCCAAATGGTTGTTTCTCCATATGGCTGTTTTCGGCGTACTCTGTTCGTTGCAATGCCGGCGTTCATCGTTGTTCACGACTGACAGTCCATTTTATTTGCTGGTCGTTTGCATGGACACCACTGAAGACTGTCCGGCCATAGCTGACGTGGTCATCGTTATGGACACGTCCAGCAGCGTCGGCGAGCGCAACTACCGCAAGATGCAGCAGTTCATCACTAACCTGCTGGACCAGGCCAATATCGACGAGGGCCGAATACGTGTCGGCCTCGTCTCGTACAGGTGAATATTGTATAGTACTACAGCAAAAACAACCTCTGCTGTACATAGGTATAGCAGTCTGCATACAGGTACAGCAGTCTGCACACAGGTACAGCAGTCTGCACATAGGTGTAGCAGTCTGCACATAGGTACAGCAGTCTGCACATAGGTACAGCAGTCTGCACATAGGTATAGCAGCCTGCACACAGGTACATCAGTCTGCACACGGGTACAGCAGTCTGCACATAGGTACAGCAATCTGCACATAGGTACAGCAGTCTGCACATATGTATAGCAGTCTGCACACAGGTACAGCAGTCTGCACATAGGTACAGCAGTCTGCACATAGGTACAGCAGTCTGCACATAGGTACAACAGTCTGCACATAGGTACAGCAGTCTGCACATAGGTACAACAGTCTGCCTTCTGAGAAGTCGGCGCACTTTAATGTTTTTGCCTGTAATTTTAATGTCATAAACACGAAACAAGTTTGTCCTTTCCTTCAAGTGGCAATTTCAACAAAATGCCGCTACCTTATAGACCTGATAACTTGAAATATCTTCCACATAAACGTACACACACATGCACACGTGCACACGCGCGCACACGCAAATACACACACACGCACGCGCACACACACACAAACGCACGCACGCACGCACGCACGCACGCACGCACGCACGCACGCACGCACACACACACACACACACACACACTGAATTTAATCAATTGACAACTAACACGAGTTCTGTTTGCAGTACTGGCGCGCGTATGCACTTCCATCTGAATGAGTTCCGGTCGAAGGACAAAATCGACAAAGCTGTAATGGCTGTACCTTACGTGGGGGGCAGGTATGCAAGAATTATTGCTATAATAGTTTAATTTGTATAATTTATATAATAACATACATTAATATGTTGAAATGAATTGTCTTAACTTACGGGTGTTGGGAATTTCAATGAGCAATATTTCGCTTATTACGCGGGGGAGTGTTAACTGCAAACAACGTAGTGCATACATGGGTTTGTAGTGGTTTAATGGTCACAGTGTCTTAACTGTGCGAACTTAAACATAAACATATGTTCGGCCACTAGTACGAACACGGCCGATGCCATCCTCGCCATGCAAGCCCAAATGTTCAACCGGGCCAACGGTGACCGTCCCAACGCGCCGAACGTCGCCATCGTTCTCACGGATGGTGTGTCGAACTTGAACTCTGAGCGGACAATCCCGGAGGCGATAGCGGCAAAGAAGGCAGACATCCACATGTTCGTTATCGGCATTGGCCTGGCTGAGCAGACGGATGAGATCAACAAATTGGCGAGTCCGCCTATTGAAGAGAACCGCTTTCTTGTGACGAACTTCGACGAGCTGGACTTCATTAGGGCTGCCGTCTACGACAGACTATGCAAGAGTAGGTATCATGTAGATTGGCTATTATTTCTTGCACGATAGACCTTGTCACATTGATATTTATACTATATTGGTATTTTCGAAGGACAAATTGTCTTACATAGACGAAAGCTGCAACTTAGTTAAGAGGTTATTTAATACATCGTTTGTTGGTCTCGTAATGACCACGTGACAAATAATTGCATTTTACGGATGTCATATGACAAGCCCGTCTTGTTATAAAACGGCTTGAATTAGCTGAACTCCGTACTAATTAAATTTAGTCTCAACACCTAAAATGTACACAACTATTCGTAAAAATCGCCACTTGAAAGTTATCGATATACAACAATTGTGAGATAACGGTAAACATTTAATACATGACAGCTCCGGTGACAGCTATGCCTACTGATAACAACATTGGTGATAAAGGTGAGCAAATAATGTGTTGGTTTGTTGGTGTTGGTTGGTGACGATGACATCACAAGCCTTTCTCCATACTTCAGTCGCGGAATAAACACTCACACCGCTAATTCAACAAAACATTTACATTTCTTCTGGCAACGTTGTCCCCCCCCCCGTCCCTGCCGGAGCTACAGAAACACTGCTTAATAATTGTTGTATTCCATCAACTAACGGTTAAAGGAAATTGCCCTGTGTGTAGGCGTTCATTTAATTATTGTGGTGAGAATAACTCGCCCAGTCCTACTCACTTGTGTGGTCCTTCTTATCACGTCTGCCGATTTGTCCAAATGATGCATTTAAAGTGAAATACAATACATTCAATACCAGTAAACCGATACATGTTTACATACGTCCATGGAACGGCTCCCCGTGCTCCCACGGCTCCCCGTGCTCCCACGGCTCCCCACCACACGTCGTGTCCTTCCCAACCAGGCTTCCTTTGACAGGTGTCTGGAACCTGACAGTGCTCTCCACGGATACGCTTCTTTTCTCCCTAATGCATCTTCGTGTGATTGGGTTATTTGATCGCCTCCCGGCAATTGAATTTACTGCCTACAGGCTTATGTGTTTTACTGCCTACAGGCTTATGTGTTTTACTGCCTACAGGCTTATGTGTTTTACTGCCTACAGGCTTATGTGTTTTACTGCCTACAGTTCACGGATACTGTACGTATATGTGTAGAGGGCGTCATATAAGTAACTACAAAATGCTGCTACGCAGAATGTTTTTGTTTCAGAGTTTAAAACTGTCCTTGAACCAGTTACTGTCCCACCTCGACCAGTGGCGCCACCTCTCGGTATGTGACACTATTACTGTGCGGGACTTACAAACTGATGTAATCATGAGGCCCGTGGATTGAACAATGTGCTTGCTTTCATTAAATATACATGCAACTAAGCATACGTTACAGGTCGAGTAGTGTAGTTAGATGTTCGAGCAAACAACGCAAACCTTTAATTATATCAAAACACGCAAATAATGACAATGATGGTGATACCATGCAACCATGATAACATTCATGTCAAAATGACAAACTATGCATAGCAACGTTGATAATGACATTCATATAAAGCTATGTTAATGTGTTCTGACACAAAACTTTCGTCACTTAACCACACATGAATTGCTCACATGATTATGTTGTCATAATGTTGTCATAATGTTGTCATAATGTTGTCATAATGTTTGCTTTATGTCTATTATTTACTCCTCTCTCTCATATTTATCCTCTCTCTTGTCATTTCTCTCTTCTCTCAAATCTTTTCTATCCCCCTCTCTCGCGCTCATCACTCTACTCTATATTAATTATAACACGCATACACGCACACACACACGCACACACGCACGCACATGTATTGTTTTCTGTAGGCTGCAGGGCTGCAGTAGACCTCGTTTTTATGCTGGACGCATCGAGCAGCGTTGGTGAGGCCGACTTCCAGAGCATGCTTCGCTTCGTCGTCTCTCTTGTGCAGGACATGCACATCAACATGGACCACGTGCGCGTTGGCCTGCTGTCGTTTAGCACGGAGGTGTTTGCGTACATTCAGCTGAAAGAATTCTCGCGCAAGGAGCGCTTGCTGCGAGCCATCTCTTCCATGCCGTACATCTACGGCAGCACCAACATGGGCGACGGCTTCAGGTTTATCAGGCGTTGTTTTCTCTGAATCTATTGTTGATTCTCCTAATTGACATTCACTAGTTTATGAACGTGAAATAATTTGGAACTGATTTCAGTTACATATATGTGTAGGCGTAGCTGCTGACAATAACGACACACTTTGCTGGTGTGTCGCTAATCTGTATTACAATCTGGCTACGAAACCCAGGAAGCAAGCCAACTTGGTCGAGAAGCGACCACTATCAAGTTGTTTTATACTACGATAATGTAGAAAACACCTATTATATATTGACATCTGTAGACGTGTTGATAGCGCTGACCACCAGCTATACAGCATTAGTCTCCACGCTTGTGTTAACTTTCATCAGTTTAGATCATGGATTGTTTCGACCGCTATTCTATTGTAATAATGTTTGCTTTGTGTCTGTTATCTAAAGCAATACAGTCCCACGTAAAATGACTCTGTTATCTAAAGCGATACAGTCCCACGTAAAATGGCTCTGTTATCTAGTATATATGTCTGTCTCACGTGAAAATAAGTATATATGTGCAATTTACATCGGGCGTGATCAAGCAATTATTCTATCTTATCCAAAATGTTTATGTTTAGGTTGTAGAGCTTTCGCCACTTTGTCAACATCAGTATTAATGACGATGACGTCCTGGTACCTACATACAGCGAATATATCCAAAGTTGTCCAAGCCGATGTGTACTATAATTACAGGAAAGTTCGCACTGGCATGTTCCGGGAGTACAACGGCGACCGCCCCGGCGTACCGAACATCGTCGTCGTCATAACGGACGGCCTTGCCAACGTAAATGTGCGCCAGGCCTTCCAGGAGTCGCAGGCAGCCAAGGCAGATGGCATCGACGTGTTTGCCGTCGGGGTCAACTTCCGGAGAAAGGCGTGGCAGTTAAACAAGCTGGCGTCCCGTCCGCTCAACAGGTTCAAAATTACCGTTAGCGACTTCGACCAACTGTCATCGATCAGACGCAAACTCTTCACGGCTGTCTGTGACGGTAGGTGGCGCGCCAGCCTATGAATGGCACTATTTGGTTATAATAACAGCTTATTATGCACGTTATATATTTTCGCTTGTGATCGGTAATATATTGAACAAGTAATGTAATTAGTTAACGCGGAATGTATTAGTAAATGATGTAAACGTAATATTAATATTCTAACTGTTGTTCTTCTTTGCTGCTGCTACTCATGTTGTTACAACTACAATTACTGATATTACTGAAACTGCTCTTATCGATACCACAATACCACCACTGCCACTGCCACCGCCACCGCCGCCGCCGCCGCCGCCGCCGCCGCCGCCGCCGCCGCCGCCGCCGCCGCCGCCGCCGCCGCCGCCGCCGCCGCCGCCGCCGCCGCTACTGTTGCTACAATAACAAGAAATAATAATAATAAACGTTATATTTAGTGTTATTGTAATATTATAATATGTATATATTACAGCTGCAACCAGTTATCGGCCACCACCGCCGCCTACAACAACAACAACAACTACTACTACTACTACTACAACGACCACTACACCCGCCCCAACGTGGGCCCCCCGCCCCACGAGACGTCCTGCTACTCCAGCCCCGGAGCCTCCCTTCGTATTCGGTAAGCATCTCATAGCCCAAGCGCTGGGTGATGTACGGGCAAGGGCAATCGTGGATTGTACGGTGCTTAGAGTTCGACGTGGTCAAAGTATGCCTAACCACTTCTCTTCTTACAGTTAGGCAGTCGTTCCCGGTGTAGCTATGGAGCGCTGTTTAATTCAATATCACCCATGACGTCTTCTACCCAGTTCAAAATAGTTCAAATGTACTAAGTTACAATACATTGGACAACTGCAGTCACTAGTCGCTACACACGTTTCAGTCAGTGCATGGGTCACAAACATCGGGCAATCTAAAATAATAATTACCATGTTACTGGTAATCTGGAACATTTAGATAAACCATACCAGTTCTTGTTTTTCAGAAACTCCTTAGTAATATTTGTTGTCGCAGCCGTACTTCGTGAACCTGCTCGTGGGACACATTCTACATACACACGTACATATTGTGTAACCAACAACTAAGCATTTAAGTAACACTTGAGCTAAGCGTCTCGTCTTCAGATTTGGACTGCCGCGGTCACGCCGATATTGTATTCCTCGCCGACTCTTCTGGCAGCATCAGCAACCTCAACTTCCGTCACATCTTACACTTCGTTGATAATCTCACGTCGTACCTTGACGTCGACTCGGGCCGATACCGGGTCGCCCTGATCACTTTCAGTGATAACGCCCAAATCAGTTTCGACCTGAACAAGTACAACAAGATGAAACCGTTGAGAGAGGCCATCCGCAACGCCCCGTACACATACGGCTCGACCAACACCGCTGGGGCACTGCGCATGGTCAACGACATATTCACCAAGAGTCGGGGTGACCGGGCTGACGTGCAGGTGAGATGACTGGACGTTGGATGCTCACTGTAATTATTGTTTGCATACAAAGCAGCCTCAGCTTGCTGGTGTTCTTTTAATTGCACAGTTCTGTAATGTACATGTGCACATGACTTACTCATCCGTACTGCTGGTTTCGACTATTTAGCTTACCTCAAAGAATTATATCAAACCATAGCCCTGCGCAGGCTTGATAATTTTAACCACTGTGCATGGACGTGATAAGAACATTTGGTCACACAGAGCAGAGCGCAACATCTGGTCACAATTTTATTATAACAATCACACTAAACACTTTTATTAATATAATTTATTAATGAATCCAATACTTGCATAAACTTAGACAAGTGGGCATGTTGTTAATGTCTAATACGTGTAATATAGTTCACTAGCACTGACACTGGTGCAGACAAAGCAACTAAGTAAATAAAGAATAGTCAAATGTTGCAAAACAGAGACGACGCCAGTCTTTAAGTGGTGTTTTATTACTTTTATTTAGCCATGGTGTGACTAAATGTTGCATCCTCCATAGTGTGACCAATTGTCATGTGACGATGTGTCTACGATATTTGATGTTTATACATATATATGTTTTGGTCAAAATGGTTTGGTAAAAATGTTCATCAAATTGGTAGAGAATAACTTTTAACCACAATTATTAAAATAAAATTTGCTCACTCAACTTTTCGGCTACCCTCAGAAATGATTTACTTCCAGTTGCCACGGTGATCATTTCTATGTGAAAACACTATCAGCAAGCCTAATTCTATTGACATATAGTTTAATATGTTCAATCTAAATTGGATTGTTCAATTAAGGAAAATAAGGGTGTGCAAATGTAACGTTTTAAGTTGAATAATGTGGGCAAATGCACGTGTTCTACTTTCTATGATGCGCAAATGCTATGCAACCATTGGAAACATTGAAAAAATTGGACACATTGGAAACATTGTACACATTGGAAACATTGGAAACATTGGAAACATCAGATAGTTTGCTTACATATGGCTTATTTCAAAACAACAATAGCAGCGGCATTCACTATAGCACCTTCGCCCCACAGCCTCGGGATTTAATATATCATTCGCATCCCCCCCCCGCGGGCAGGGCTCTAGTTTCTAAAACTGTTTATCCTGCACAGTTCACTATGAAAACAGTCCGCTTTATAATACGAAAATACTACATACTCAAATTAGGGTAGAGTAGGCTATGACGAATTCAATACAGTTTCCTTTTTAAATGACATCCAGAATATCGTCGTCCTGGTGACAGACGGAATGTCGAACGTCCAGCACCCTCGCACTGTGCCCGAAGCTCGTCAAATCCGTAACCAAAACATTGTCATAGTTGGGGTCGGCGTCAGTCTCAACGAGGTGACGGAACTGCAGGTTTGTGACACGCATTCTTATTGGTTGTTTGGTTTATGCGTATATATAAACGTTGTTGCAGTTGTCATCGCGAAACAGTAACGTATAACGGTGAGCTATTGGTTTATCATAATTATTTGTTGCTACTTTTCGGGGATATTTACTGATGTGATAAAAAGACACGTGTCTTCTACAAGATGCTATGTTTCTGTTTAGCATTACTAGGATATGAACATTAATCAATGCGATTGTTAAACCTCCAAGTATGAAGATACTTTGATACCATAATAATAGTATTTTCAAACAATGCTATATTACATTCAAAATGTAATATAGGTAATACGTCCTTTTTGGTTCAACTAGGTTCATAACACCTAACGAATATTTCATTAACTAGATGCACCCTTGTTTCACCAAATTAGTATTCAATACTTTGTCTAGTTTACTTTCTGCGAAATGATGATCTTGCCATCTCCTTCAGGAAGTTGTTACGCAGCCACCGTCTGTGTACGCCTACTACGTCGATGGCTTCGACAGACTTAACAACATCTCCATGAAACTGTCTCGGCGTATCTGCAAAGGTGATTGGCGTCTGTTGCAAGATATTAGTCACGCTTAAATTAAACTCTGAATAGTGCCACCACATTGTTATTTTATTTTTAAAAACCAGTTTAAATTAGACTATTCATTAGTGTTATATAAAATAGCTATATTTGCGATGCGATGCCTGAACTAACAAGTGCCACACATAATTAGCTCCACAAATCAATATGTTTCATCAAGCGATAATAACATCTTCCAGTTAAGTAAGTATCATGTTGCATCATGTCTGAACGTTAGCTTACATTTAGCATATGGTCAAATCTCATGAACTATTAGCATGTGATGTTGTGATGTGATGTCAGATGGGTCAAACAAATATTTGAATATCGTTTTCATGTTTCGGTAACATAAAGTAGACATGTTGGGGGTCTTGAAAAAAGATAAGCCGATCACTAAGTCCAAATAATTACCCTGTGGTATGTCAATAACAGTTTTTACTACTGCCTCACAAATCCAAGCAATACGTTTACTATCAATGTGTGTTTAATGAATGCCATTAATATATATTCAACATTTAATGAGTATGACTGATAGACAACATACTGGTGCTATCAAAACACCTAGACATTTTTTTTTCAACTATATTTTTAATATTTGTCAGGGGTCGAGATGGTTATGCTAGTAGTTTACCAATTAGAAATTTAATAAAGAACGTCCTTTCGAATACGACCAATATAAGGACACAGAGCAAACAAATATTGCGACCATTTAATTGCATAATTAAACATAGAGCAATTTGGGAGTGTACATTTGATTGTCATATCCAACGTACTAAATTTCCAGCGATAAGTAGCAAACGTAAATCGTCAGGCAGAAATAGCTAGAAAACACAAAAGTCGACCAGGCCCGATGGAGAACAAGCTGTCCGTGTTTCTACAGATACACGGACAGTGAATAAAGTGACAGGACAACTTCAGGATGAGGATGCAGCAACAGTTCATTCGGACATGAGGATTTAGAAATTGCCGTACATTTATAAACTATCAACTCCTATGTCCACTGATATGTAAACAAGAAATAAAAAGGCAAATGAAGAACAAATATAATTATTATTATATTTTGTCATGCTTAAAGTGATAACATTTGTTCTTGAAATGTGTTCGGGTAGGCAATGTTTCAAGGGAAGACATGGCTACTGGATGAATAATGGCTGCTGGATGAATCCGATGTGTAGTGAATCTGCTTTGTGGTATGACTGTAGAAACGAATGTATCGTTGCAACGGTGTGTATTCGTTCATATGTCCCACAAAGCTGTTGCACTGGGTGGTTCAGTCGTTGTCCTTCCAATGTAATATAACGGTGTGAATGGTCACTTTTATAAATGCTGGGTATTCGTGAGGCAGATAATTCGTGAGGCAGAAATCATGTAATTAATTTTCCAGCTCAGAAGAAATTGTGTCCGGAAAGTATAACTCTTATGAAAATACCTTACCTAAAGTATGTAGTCATAATAAAGTATATGTCACTAATCACCGTAAGTTTTGTAATTATGGGTGTTCTTAATGGATTCGTGAGGCAGAAGGCTTTATTGACCACAACTCATTTTCATTTCCTTTTTTATTTTGGTACAAACAACATATATTGTTTCTTCATTATATATTCGCAGTGTATATATGGAGGCTCACACGGAACTTTATATTGATTATATATGTCGATGTTTTAAAACTTTTTGTCAGGTCAACCTTTTTATTCGTGAGGCAGAAGGAAAATTAGCCAAAGGAAATGAGATCAGTGCAAATTACATTTTGCGCTTAGTGTCTAAGTTTTGGTACCACAATAATCCTTGAACATTGACGGTTCGATTATAATAACATTCGTATGTGTATGTGCATGCAGTTCTTAGTGGTAGGTAAAGTTTTGAAAATGTATAAAAAAAACATAGCGAAAAAAGGCAAAATGGACCCTTTATTAAACCGTACAGCCCACAATGTCTGTCACACCTGAGGAAAATTATACATGGCGCGAAAGTTCTCAATCTGCCTTATACGTACATAAACAGGGAAAGCCTTTAAACATCTTTTTCCACGAACAGGACCCTCTCGTGTGCCTCGTGTGCCTCGTGTGCCTCGTGTGCCTCGTGTGCCTCGTGTGCCTCGTGTGCCTCGTGTGCCAACGGTTCATTAGATTCGACCATATGTTTTGAACTATATGGTAGGTTAGATGGAGTTTATTATAATTCGAATATTATACTAACTATTGTACTTTCTATTGTGTTACTTATAACTATTACTACTACACTTTATAATTGTTTATTTACGTCTCAAGAAACTTGCTATTGTCTCTTGTACGGCCGACTCTCTCGGTCTTCATCGGCGGATTAACGTTACTACGGGCGTGCCATGAATAAGGTCATGTGACAATGGAGAAGGACCAGAAGAGTTCCTGACCAACGTCTCCGTCAAGGGCAGGTTTCATTGGATGGATGTTTGTCGCTTCTTTGATTTTCTCCTAAACCAGTTCTTCTCAAAGTGTTGTATACTTGTCTTCTGTTCTGTTTATTCCGCTGACAACTGATAGGACTTAGCGACAAGATCGATATTATTTGATTATTGTGCCTATTGTTCTAGCTGTATCTCAGATTTAACGATGTTCACATTCTGGACGCTGTGTGAGACAGACGATCCCACACGTCGCCTTTTTGCAATCTTTGTCTTGTCTTGTGGATGTTTCAAAAGTGATCTCAGGGTGTCTATATGTGTGTGGTATACTGCTATATAATAACACTTTAATATTGTAGCTAATTTTATGACAGTTTGTTGATGCGAGGCATCCATATACTGGGTGTGTTTGGCTGGTTTGTTGATACGAGACATCCATATACTGGGTGTGTTTGGCTGGTTTGTTGATACGAAACATCCATATACTGGGTGTGTTTGGCTGGTTGTGTTGTTGTCCGTTTTGGGGGCATGTGTTGTTGAACATCGAAGGTTTGTAAACGTTCACCTTCAGTACTTCCTTGCTACGATCTTCGTCTCTAGTCTTGCCCTTCTCTAATGTTACCACACTGTCCACACCGCTGATCTTGTTGTGTTCACAGTGGTGACCAGAGTCCCAGTTCACATATTGGACAATGTCAGTTGTCTTACGATACACTTGTACCTTATTTGAACCATCGTCCATAAATCATACGCATATATATATATATATATATATATATATATATATATATATATATATATATATATATATATATATATATATATATATATATATATATATATATATATATATATATATATATATATATTAAAGTTCACTCTTTTGTAACATTGTAAGCTCCGTCGCGTGTGTTGGGCCGATGCCGTCACATGAGATTGCAGCCAATTGCTGGTCAGTTTGTTCAACCCTAGTAGCGTTTTCAAAACATTCCTTTCATGTTGTCCGATGAAGACCGAAACAATTCAGCCGAAATATCCACAGAGATATCAACAAGTTTCTTGAGAGGTAAAACGATGTCAGATTTCACATTTCAAGAGACCGGAACATCAATACAAACCATTCAAGCTCAAATATTGTGTTCCTGCTTTAATTATGCTATTGTAAGCGTCATGCGTTTAGTTGCATATATCGAATAAGAATATGAGTATACATAATGAATTATTCATTAAATCGCTTTTTTTATTTGTTATTGTGAAAAATACTTTTTGCAGAGACTGATGCATGCAAATTTCAACCGTGCAAACACAACGGCGTGTGCAGGACTGCACTTGACCAATATTACTGCAAGTGTGCACCAGGATACACCGGCAAGAACTGTCGAAAGAGTACGTTATTATGTGTGAAGTATTGTTACTACTTAATCAAAATAAAAAAAAACTGTTAATGTGCTATGAACGTTTTTCAATATCAAATTGTATTTGGAAAAGAATCATGTTATAGCATGCATGGAAATAATCATGTAATAGCATGCATGGAAAGAATCATGTTATAGCATGCGTGGAATGAATCATGTTACAGCATGCATGGGAAGAATCATGTTATAGCATGCGTGGAACGAATCATGTTATCGCATGCATGGAATATTAATCAATGACTACATTGCAACTGTTGATTACAACATTCCCAAGTGTTACGATGGGTGATATGATTACAACATTCCCAAGCAGAGTGTTACGATGGGTGATATGATTACAACATTCCCAAGCATAGTGTTACGATGGGTGATATGATTACAACATTCCCAAGCAGAGTGTTACGATGGGTGATATGATTACAACATTCCCAAGCATAGTGTTACGATGGGTGATATGAATTTTTGCAGTTACAAATCTACAAAGGTAACGTGAACCTAAACTGCTATATCCTGGTGAATCAATAACTCTCATCAGATCGGATCCCTTGATAGTACAGTAAGCTCTTTGTGGAATACCTCTAACGATCAGATACAATACAGTGGTATACAATGTGTCTGATTGCTGCTAGTTTGTGATTACTGCTAGTTCGTCATTACTGCTGTGAATGATTGACACAAACCTAAATTTGAAAGATTACGTTTCATTGTAGAGCTTACTATAGAGGTGTACGTGTGTTGTATGTGTGTCTAAGTGTATGAGTAAATATAATTGTATACATATATGTATTCCTGTATTCAAGTTAAAAATTATGTAATGAAAAACAACGATTATTGTACCTTCGTAGGGTCAAATAACCTTTTATGTTATGTTCTGTTTCTGTTCTAATTACCAACAGGTTGCAAGGCGCCAGCAGACGTTGTCTTCGCTCTGGATTCCTCCGGAAGTGTAGGCGAGCAGAACTTTGAAAGGCTCAAACAGTTCACCAAGGATATAATTTCCAACATAGACGTCACATCGTGCAACTACCGCTTCGGCCTGCTCAAGGTGTGTCACGCACGTTCTCATCAGCTGCTGGGTCGAACATGGCGATGATATGATGGTTGATAGATTCTCTAAGTCAAATTAACAACCCTATTAAAGAAGGCCTCCACCATCATCACCACAACCGATCAACATTGACCTCTATTATTGCCTTTTTCACCGCACCATGTCCATCTCATAAACATCATCACTATCTAAATAACTGCAGATGGCGTTGGTTCTTTTAGTTGTTACTCCACAGTCTACACCATCAGTGTAACTCAAATGGCCCACCCGCACACAGAACGGCGTGATGCATTATAAAATTATCAATAAGTCCAATTATTGAGGATATAATAAATACCCTTACATGTCTGCTATGACATAAGTAACATTGGTAAGTCACAAGTCCATGTCTCACTCGCTGTTCTCTGTAGTACGGGTCGAGCGCTATGGTGCAGTTCGACCTTAACGCTCACACAACGACGCCGGAACTGGTGTCTGCCGTCGACAACGTCGGCTATACCTACGGCTACACGAACGCCGCTGAAGCCATCCGCGTCGCCCGAGAGATGTTCACGTAAGTAATACCAAACTCCAATGGCGGATCAGGCCGAAAACGGCCCGAGACATGAATACAGTTGCAAAAAGGATACCATGCTGGAGTCATACTACTGGGGTCCGAGCTGGTCAAGTACTTGTTTCTCATACAAGAGTCCGAGTTGATCAAGCACTTGTTTCTCATACAGGAGTTCGGGTTGGCCAAGTACTTGTGTCTCATACAGGAGTCCGGATTGGCAAAGTACTTGTTTCTCATACAGGAGTCCGGGTTGGCAAAGTACTTGTTTCTCATACAGGAGTTCGGGTTGGCAAAGTACTTGTTTCTCATACAGGAGTTCGGGTTGGCCAAGTACTTGTGTCTCATACAGGAGTCCGGGTTGGCAAAGTACTTGTTTCTCATACAGGAGTCCGGGTTGGCAAAGAACTTGTTTCTCATACAGGAGTTCGGGTTGGCAAAGTACTTGTTTCTCATACAGGAGTTCGGGGTGGCCAAGTACTTGTTTCTCATACAGGAGTTCGGGGTGGCCAAGTACTTGTTTCTCATACAGGAGTCCGGGGTGGCCAAGTACTTGTTTCTCATACAGGAGTTCGGGGTGGCCAAGTACTTGTTTCTCATACAGGAGTTCGAGTAGGCAAAGTACTTGTTTCTCATACAGGAGTTCGGGTTGGCCAAGTACTTGTTTCTCATACAGGAGTTCGGGGTGGCCAAGTACTTGTTTCTCATACAGGAGTTCGGGGTGGCCAAGTACTTGTTTCTCATACAGGAGTCCGGGGTGGCCAAGTACTTGTTTCTCATACAGGAGTTCGGGGTGGCCAAGTACTTGTTTCTCATACAGGAGTTCGAGTAGGCAAAGTACTTGTTTCTCATACAGGAGTCCGGGTTGGCCAAGTACTTGTTTCTCATACAGGAGTTCGGGGTGGCCAAGTACTTGTTTCTCATACAGGATTCCGGGGTGGCCAAGTACTTGTTTCTCATACAGGAGTTCGGGGTGGCCAAGTACTTGTTTCTCATACAGGAGTCCGGGGTGGCCAAGTACTTGTTTCTCATACAGGAGTTCGGGGTGGCCAAGTACTTGTTTCTCATACAGGAGTCCGGGGTGGCCAAGTACTTGTTTCTCATACAGGAGTTCGGGGTGGCCAAGTACTTGTTTCTCATACAGGAGTTCGGGTTGGCAAAGTACTTGTTTCTCATACAGGATTCCGGGTTGGCCAAATACTTGTTTCTCATACAGGAGTCCGGGTTGGCCAAGTACTTGTTTCTCATACAGGAGTTCGGGTTGGCAAAGTACTTGTTTCTCATACAGGATTCCGGGTTGGCCAAATACTTGTTTCTCATACAGGAGTCCGGGTTGGCCAAGTACTTGTTTCTCATACAGGAGTTCGGGTTGGCAAAGTACTTGTTTCTCATACAGGATTCCGGGTTGGCCAAATACTTGTTTCTCATACAGGAGTCCGGGTTGCCCAAGTACTTGGTTCTCATACACGAGTCAGAGTTGATCAAGTACTTGTTTCTCATTCAAGAGTCAGGATTGGCCAAATATTTATCTCTCATACTGGGGTTAGGGTTAACTATTTTTTATACTCATTAACTTTCCTAGCTCAAGCCCTCCCTTCTGTTTTCTAGCTGATGTCCTCAGTTTTGTTTTTCACACGTAATGTGCCATTCTAAACCATGATGATGAAGATATGATGATGATGATGATAATGATGATGATGAATGACTCTGTGATCCTACTTGTACGTAATTCAACATAAACCAAGTTAATTTTCTCAGAACATAACAATGCGTGCTTATTGGCTACAGTGTCGACCGAGGCGACCGACCAAAAGCGAAGAACATCATCGTGTTGCTGACGGATGGACTCACGAGCATTAACTCACACGAGACGGCACGGCAGTTAATGAAAACTCATTCCTCCGGCACGTACATACTGCCGATCGGCGTCGGCATGCCGGAGACAGCTGAGCTGGCAGCTTTAGCCAGTGACAAGAGTAGCGTGTTTGTCTCAGACAGCTTCCGTCGGGTCACGGGCATCGTTCCCAACGTTGTCAAGTACCTGCTCGAAGGTGAGTGGTCCTGCTCTAAGATGAGTGGCCCTGCGCTAAGGTGTGAGGCCTTGCTCGAATGTGAGTGGACCTGCTCGAAGGCGAGTGACCCTGCTCTAAGGTAAGTGGCCCTGCTTTAAGGTATGTGGGCCTGCTCGAAGGTGAGTGGGCCCTGCTGGAAGGTGAGTGGCCCTGCTGGAAGGCGAGTGGCCCTGCACTAAAGTGTTTAGCTCTGTCCTAATAACTAGTTATCTATGCTCTAACGCGATCAACCCTATTCTACGGCAAATTTTAGTTCCGGGCCAAATTTATCGTGAAAATACAATACTAGTTCCGTGAAATGTGTGTAAATGTGAAATGTGTTCACAGATGTTGACCAATGCCGACCGAACCCCTGCAAAAACAGAGGCATGTGCGAAGACAGAATCAATGGCTATATATGTCAATGTAAACCCGGATTTGCAGGATCGCAGTGCGAAAGCCGTAAGTCAATTGTGTTGCATTATCTATCATATATTTGTTACGTTATACACCATTCATGCATTTCAATTACTATCCAATTACTATCTATTTCAATTACAAAGGCGTTCTTGTACACAAAGTGTACGCTAAGTATTAATTAGAAAGCCACTTTAAAAGCCCGATTTGTTTTGATTTCATCGTAAAATAAGACTTTTGTCCCCAGTGTGCCGGTCCGAGTCGGACGTAGTGTTCCTCGTCGATACCTCCTCCTACATCGGGCGCGACGACTTCGGCAAGGTGAAGAGCTTCATCGGCAAAATCATCGACAAATTGGCGCTGGACGGAGACCACAGTCGCGTGGCTGTAGTCACATTCAGCGACAAGGTTCGACAAGTAGACTGTCACTCGCAGTATATTATATTTATTAATCGGCAATGCAAGAACGCACAGTGTCGTTCGTTTCTCGGGATAGTAGATTAGTCTGGGAAAAAAACTTACACGTTAGAATGTTGTCGTAGATGTCGTAGATGTGTCAATGTAGACACGTTGAAACATATCCAAATCGGCATCGTCGTCGTCGTCGTCGTCGTCGTCGTCGTCGTCGTCGTCGTCGTCGTCGTCGTCGTCGTCGTCGTCGTCGTCGTCGTCGTCGTCGTCGTCGTCGTCGTCGTCGTCGTCGTCGTCGTCGTCGTCGTCGTCGTCGTCGTCGTCGTCGTCGTCGTCGTCGTCGTCGTCGTCGTCGTCGTCGTCGTCGTCGTCGTCGTCGTCGTCGTCGTCGTCGTCGTCGTCGTCGTCGTCGTCGTCGTCGTCGTCGTCGTCGTCGTCGTCGTCGTCGTCGTCGTCGTCGTCGTCGTCGTCGTCGTCGTCGTCGTCGTCGTCGTCGTCGTCGTCGTCGTCGTCGTCGTCGTCGTCGTCGTCGTCGTCGTCGTCGTCGTCGTCGTCGTCGTCGTCGTCGTCGTCGTCGTCGTCGTCGTCGTCGTCGTCGTCGTCGTCGTCGTCGTCGTCGTCGTCGTCGTCGTCGTCGTCGTCGTCGTCGTCGTCGTCGTCGTCGTCGTCGTCGTCGTCGTCGTCGTCGTCGTCGTCGTCGTCGTCGTCGTCGTCGTCGTCGTCGTCGTCGTCGTCGTCGTCGTCGTCGTCGTCGTCGTCGTCGTCGTCGTCGTCGTCGTCGTCGTCGTCGTCGTCGTCTTACACGTATGTGTTGGTCTAGGTGCGCGTCGTTAGACGGCTGAACGAGCGTGCAAGCTCGAGCGATATCCGCAGTGTCATCAACCTACTTGCCTACGACGGCGGTTATCAGGTGCTAGCGGACGCCCTGCAACTTCTGCCGAAGAAGGTCTTTACACAGGAGCTCGGCGATCGCCCGAACGCACCTAACTACGCTATCCTCATCACGGGCGGTCTCGTCTACTCCGAGTTCGACCTGCCTCTCGCCGAGAAGACCCGACAGCGCGGCATACATCTGTTTGGCGTCGGAGTAGGCCTTACGAACAAGGCGGAGGAGATGCTCAACACGATCGCCGCTGGCGGTCCGGCGCAGAACTTGATCAGTGCCAATGAAAACGGCGCTCTCAATCGCGTGGTCGACAGGATAGTAACGTTCCTGTGCGAAGGTCAGTGTCTCGCTACATATGTGTAGCCAATATATAGTCAAATACGTACGGACACCGTTTAAGAACCTTTAGAAATGTACACATGTTTCACTAAAGAACGAACGTTCATAAGCCTTTTATTGATAATCAATCATATGCTTGTATTTTGTATAGTTAATCTTTGTAACTTGTTTTTTTTCAATGTGACGAGAAACCGAACATATGTGTGGGATCAGCCGTCATTGGTTTTATTTTTTAGCAGCCATCTATAAAATAATTGTTAGACATTTTTTTTACTAGCAATTCTTCCATAGTGTTTATATTTGCATGCTTTTCTTCTTCTTTTTCTTAAACATTCATACAGCAGTATGTATTTACTTAATATTGGCATGGACATTGACTAAATTTAAAGCCCTTAAGTTTTAAGCAGCATGTTTACGAAGTAAAACGGCGGATTTTTATTATTAAATGCCAAACTAGGCAGTAAAAGTGTAAATAAATAGGGAATATGATTTATATGGTCATATTTATTGCTTGTCAATGATAAAGTAAATACAAATCGATGTTTGATTTCATATACCATTTACTTTTACATGACTGTTCAAACCGTAGCTCTGTGATTATTATTACCTTGGAGGCATGTAGCTAGACTGGGACGTCAAACGTTAGAAATGTTGTATAATAGGCGACCACCTCTTTGCATCAAAACGTCATAATTATTTTCTGAACGCAAACAGATATTCAAAATCAATGCTTTGTTTTTGATAGCAAAGCTAGCCTATTCTAAAGACAATTCTCGTGTTACGTGTAACACAATTTCATCGGTCAAGTCAATCTATTTTCTTTGGGCTTCCGAGTCATCTTAATCTTTCAGAATTATCTCTTAATGACACTCCATCCCAATCATATGTTCAGTTGTGTTATTATTTCCGAGTTGACTATGCAAATATCCTTTTTTTCATATTGTGAATAATAGTACAGCAACAGCAATGGCAATATTTTGTTCTGTTATTTCGTAATATTTGATGTCGTACTTTATACAATTATACTGAAGGTATATCAAAATGAAGAGCAGATCAAATAAATAACTGTGTTGTGTTGCGGTCGTCAGAGCAGGATCAGTGTGCAAGCAACCCATGTCGCAACGGCGCTACCTGTGTCGACGGCGTCAACAGTTTCATGTGCAAGTGTCGGGAGGGCTACTCCGGCAAGACATGCGGCAGAGGTGAGTCGTCCAAAGTGTCGGGAGGGCTACTCCGGCAAGACATGCGGCAGAGGTGAGTCGTCCAAAGTGTCGGGAGGGCTACTCCGGCAAGACATGCGGCAGAGGTGAGTCGTCCAAAGTGTCGGGAGGGCTACTCCGGCAAGATATGCAGCATAGGTGAGTCGTGCAGGTGTCGGGAGGGCTACTCTGATAAGGCATGCGGCAGAGGTGAGTCGTCAAAGTGTCGGCAGGGCTACTCTGATAAGACATGCGGCAGAGGTGAGTCGTCCAATGTATCGGGAGGGCTACACCGACATGACATGCAGCAGAGGTGAGTCGTCCAATGTGTCGGGACGGCTACTCCGACAAGACATGCGGCAGAGTTGAGTCGTCCAATGTATCGGGAGGGCTACACCGACATGACATGCAGCAGAGGTGAGTCGTCCAATGTGTCAGGAGGGCTACTCCGACATGACATGCAGCAGAGGTGAGTCGTCCAATGTGTCAGGAGGGCTACTCCGACAAGACATGCAGCAGAGGTGAGTCGTCCAATGTGTCGGGAGGGCTACTCCGACATGACATGCAGCAGAGGTGAGTCGTCCAATGTGTCGGGACGGCTACTCCGACAAGACATGCGGCAGAGTTGAGTCGTCCAATGTGTCGGGAGGGCTACTCCGACAAGATTGGGGCAGATTGGATGTTCGCGATGCGTATAAAGCCCATGGACTGTTTCAACATCTGACGTTTGACGCAGTAGCACATTAGTTAGACATACAGCCATTAAAATATAATATATAGTCGATATGTCTATAAATACTGCCGTCTAATGTTAACACGCTAATCACCTATTGTCACCATAAATACACACGCAAACATGCACGCACAAACGCACGCACACGCACACACACGCACGCACACACACACACCATACACGAACACACATCACTACATGATTTCGTTAAACATCGCATTTTGACATTTGGGCCTCTAATGTGATCTATGCAAGTTCAACATATTGACTTGACAGGCTGCCTTCTATGTTGTGTGTTGACATGCTGCTTCTATGTTTTCTGTTGACAGGCTGCCCTCTATGTTGTGTGTTGACAGGCTGCCCTCTAATGTTGTGTGTTGACATGCTTCCCTCTATGTTGTGTGTTGACAGGATGCCCTCTATGTTGTGTATTGACAGGATGCCCTCTATGTTGTGTGTTGACAGGCTGACCTCTATATTGTGTGTTAACAGGCTGCCCTCTAGTGTTGTGTGTTGACATGCTTCCCTCTATGTTGTGTGTTGACAGGCTTCCCTCTGTGTTGTATGTTGGCAGGCTGACCTCTATGTTGCGTGTTGACAGGCTTCCCTCTGTGTTGTATGTTGACAGGCTGACCTCTATGTTGTGTGTTGACAGGATGCCCTCTAGGTTGTGTGTTGACAGGATGCCCTCTATGTTGTGTGTTGACAGGATGCCCTCTATGTTGTGTGTTGACAGGCTTCCCTCTGTGTTGTATGTTGACAGACTGCCCTCTATGTTGTGTGTTAACAGGCTGTCCTCTATGTTGTGTGTTGACAGGCTGCCCTCTGTGTTGTGTGTTGACAGGCTGCCCTCTATGTTGTGTGTTGACAGGCTGTCCTCTATGTTGTGTGTTGACAGGATGCCCTCTATGTTGTGTGTTTACAGGATGCCCTCTATGTTGTGTGTTTACAGGATGCCCTCTATGTTGTGTGTTGACAGGCTGCCCTCTATGTTGTGTGTTGACAGGCTGCCCCGCGAAGGCCGACCTCATATTCCTGCTTGACACGTCAGGCAGCGTCGGGCGAATCAACTTCTATAAAATGCAGCAGTTCGTCCTGTCTGTCATCGATGAGATGAACGTCGGTCACAACCAGACCCGGATCGGCCTCGTCACGTACAGCAGCCACGCGCATCTCGGCTTCCACCTGGACCGGCATGCAACCAAGCGGGACACCGAGATGGCCGTGCTCGAGACGCCTTACCGCTACGGCGACACGAACACCGCTGACGGACTGCGCATGGTCCGCAACATGTTCCGGTCGGGTCGCGGCGACAGAGAGAATGTTACGAACTTCGTTGTTCTAGTCACAGGTTAGACAGGCATGATTAGTTGTCACCAAGAATGGTTCGAGTACAGCAACACTGAACATTCGTTACTGTTTCCCAAAGTCACGTATAATCATGCATAATGCATGCATGCATGAATAATTGCATGAATGATTGTCTGCGTATACACACACCCACACACGCACAACGCTTTTTTCAACAAAGTGTAAAACGTAATCGCGTTCGTGATTTAGATATTTCGTAACGAATAATGCTCCAACAAACACACAAATTATTTCGAGAAGCCACCAAAGTAATACCAATCTGAAATGGATCGTGTGACTGATTTGTTTAGATTATTATATCGGCAGTATACATTCTTTCACACCGATACGCTTCTGCTCATTAGGCCGGAAATAGCGTTATGCCACAAATGCGCACGAATTAGCGATATTGTATCATTAACCGGTACTGACGTTCTCCTCAAAAACACATGCACCAACGAATTACATGAATCCCATAATTATTTGTGCTTTTTTCGTAAAAACCACCCGTGACCTTTTTGTCTTTCATCAAATATACCGGTAACTTGTATTTATTAATGGTAGTATTTATTATATAACAAGAAAGTATTAGTTGAAACATGTCTAGACCCATAAAGTGGAACTAATTTCAATATACTATTTTACGCTCAATAATCCAAATTGTTTTACATTTTTATTAGCATCGTTGATAAGTTTGAATTGAGTGTACACGTTTGTTTGAACACATTTGTTTGTCTAAAGTGTTTTGTGTATATAAGTGGTTAATACATGCCCTAAGGCAGGCGTGTTAAATCTAATGACGTAGTCTAAACCTCGTTGTTGACTTCAATTGTACGCTCTTTTATATTACTGTCATTGGTACTGTTGATTTGTTTGTATCTTCTGCTACGGCTGTCGCAATTACAACTGAAGTATAACTGCATATTTACTATATTTACCCAAGACGGTATCAGCAACATCCAAGATTGGATGACCGTGCCGGAAGCGCACAAGTGTTGGGACTCGGGTATTCATCTGTTTGCTGTCGGCGTTGGACTGAACGACACACGGGAAGTGACAAAAATGGCGAGCAAGCCAACTGTTGAGAACACTTTCTTTACTAAGACATTTGATGGCCTGAAGAGTATCTCACAAAGGCTTGTGGCTACAATATGCGAAGGTAGGCCAATTGTATAACAATGGAATATATGAATAGTAGGAACCAGGAGCATATGTCCGTTGTGTCCTTTATTATTACAGCTTGTGTGCGTTTGTCTTCAGTGGCTGGTTTAATGTAGTGTTTGCGATGAGGGGTGCACGATATCGCAGCTCAGTATATTCGCGAACAGCAGTCGACAGTTCCTAGTACCTGCGGACGACGTTTACGTGATGATATTCTGGCCGAAACATTAGAAATTATATTAGAAACATTTTGGTTCATTAAAACACATTTGGGCGGTCAACATGTTAGAATATAGTTTATGTTATAATATAATTTATGTTAGAATGTAGTTTATGCTAGAATGTAGTTTATGTTAGAATATCATTTATGTTACAATGTAGTTTATGTTAGAATATAGTTTATGTTAGAATATAGTTTATGTTAGAATATAGTTTATGTTAGAATGTAGTTTATGTTAGAATATAATTTATGTTACAATGTAGTTTATGTTACAATGTAGTTTATGTTAGAATGTAGTTTATGTTAGAATATAGTTTGTTACAATGTAGTTTATGTTACAATATAGTTTATGTTACAATGTAGTTTATGTTACAATGTAGTTTATGTTACAATGTCGTTTATGTTAGAATTTAGTTTATGTTACAATGTAGTTTATGTTACAATGTAGTTTATGTCAGAATATAGTTTGTTACAATATAGTTTATGTTACAATGTAGTTTATGTTACAATGTAGTTTATGTTACAATGTCGTTTATGTTAGAATTTAGTTTATGTTACAATGTAATTTATGTTACAATGTAGTTTATGTCAGAATATAGTTTATGTTAGAATGTAGTTTATGTTAGAATGTAGTTTATGTCAGAATATAGTTTATGTTAGAATGTAGCTTATGTTAGAATATATTTTATGTTACAATGTAGTTTATGTTAGAATGTAGTTTATGTTAGAAAGTTACAATGTAGTTTATGTTAGAATGTAGTTTATGTTACAATGTAGCTTATGTTACAATGCAGTTTATGCGATAAAAAGTTTTTTATGATAAAACCGATAAGATTTTGTACCTTTGAAAGTAATTGACGTTGGCGATGGAAGCGCTTAATCGTAGCAAGTTGAGTGTGTGTTCGGTTGCAGATGCTGACATGTGTATCAACAATCCATGCAAGAATGACGGGAAATGCATCGACGGCTTCAATTCGTACACCTGCGAATGTGCCGATGGATACTTCGGGAAAAGCTGCGAACGTAGTGCGTTTCTATGATCATGTAACAGGACATTCATCAATGTGCTGTTTGCTGCTTATGGTTGTATATGGTAGCCGCAGCAGCAGCCGCAGCAGCAGCCGCAGCAGCAGCAGCAGCAGCCGCAGCAGCAGCAGCAGCTGCTAATAATAATAATAATGACACCTTGTGTAACGCCGGCATCCACCAAATAAGGATACCGGTGTAATAGTAGTAGAAACAGTAATGATAATAGTAATAATAATAATAATAACAATAATGGTAGTAATAGTAGTAGTAGTAGTAGTAGTAGTAGTAGTAGTAGTAGTAGTAGTAGTAGTAGTAGTAGTAGTAGTAGTAGTAGTAGTAATATTAGTAGTAGTAGTAGCAGTGTTGGTGGTGGCGGTAGTGGTGGTGATGGTGGTGGTGGTGTTAGTGGTGGTGGTGGTGGTGGTGGTGGTAGATATATTTAGTCGACCTATAAGAACTTGCTGTACTCATGTTATGTTGCAGGTTGTTATGTCGACATTGACTTGGCGTTCGTGGTCGACGTTTCGGCCAGTGTCGGCCTGACCAACGTCCCGAAGGCGTTACAGTTCGTCAAGAGCATCGTAAAGAGGATGGAGATGGCGTCGGGCAAGGCGCGCGTGGCCCTCGTCACGTACAGTGACGTGGCAGCTGTGCAGTTCCACCTCGACACGCTCATGTTTGTAACACATTTCGTTTGGTTGCAGTTTTTAGAATAGGCTAAACTGATTGTTTGAATATTCTTCATAGCCTCAATATACCCATGCATTGTTGTTGATGATTGAATATTGTGGCGATCGACATACACTCCACGAATTTACCGTTGTGCTTGAGTAGTTTTGGGTGTTCGAAATTAGCTTAGTGGTAATAAATTAATAAACATAAATAGGTTGTTCAAACCTCTGGCGATGATGCTGAACTAGTGACCACCTGCTTCGATCGCAGGGTGAAGGCGAACGTGCTAGATCGGATGGATCGCATCCTCTACTCGTACGGAGACACCTTCACGGCCGATGCTTTCTCGGTGACCCGGGAGGAGGTGTTCGACCCTGTCCGCGGCGACCGGCCAACGATCCCCAACCGCCTTCTCCTCATCACGGACGACGTCTCCAACATCTTGCCACAGAACACGCAGCCTGAGGCACTGAAATCTCGGCGGGCCGGCATAGAAGTGAAGTATTGTGACCCCCAATCTCGGGGTAACAAAAACGATCATTTCGATCGTGTACCACCAGTTTCCTAAGAAGATACCATGAGACATTCCACCATTCGAAAACATGTGTTAAAGGCAGTCGCGCCATAAAGTTATAACGCACCAAAGGCTACTAGATTTGGCATACACATTAACTGCTTTATGTATTTGTTACAATTCATGAAAAAACGTACATGTCATCAGGCAAATCAATGAACTAGAAACGCTATTATGCGGTCAAAATTTACACTGTGCTTATATTATAGATTAATTTTGAATATCACGTAAACATCGCGACAGAAACACCAGTGGCGTATCTAGGATGGGGGTGGTGGGCAAACTCTATCGCCCATTAGTTTATCATGGTGACATGTAATGGCACAACAGGTTATATACGAAACAAATGAAAACTTTTTAAAAAGAGGCCCCTAAATATGCCACCACACGCACGCGCGCGCGCACCCACACACAAACACACACAATCACGCACGCACGCACGCACACACACACACACACACACACACACACACACACACACACACACACACACACACACACACACACACACGATTGAGTTCAAGAGGATTTTCTTAAAATAAGGTGTTAAATGTATTTTAAGGGAATATTGTACAAACCTAGTCATCGCTTGTACGTGGTTCTAGATCTTCAAAAAATATTGCATATTTTAATTTAGTAACATAGCAATTTGCTACACACACGATTGAGTTCAAGAGGATTTTCTTAAAATAAGGTGTTAAATGTATTTTAAGGGAATATTGTACAAACCTAGTCATCGCTTGTACGTGGTTCTAGATCTTCAAAAAATATTGCATATTTTAATTTAGTAACATAGCAATTTGCTACGATTTCTTGTTTCTCAGTTTCAGTACGTCCTATTTTTTATTAATATACCTAAGCGATACTATTGCGAGCCCCTTATGGTGAACGACCAATGCCACGAACTATCAGTCCGGTCTTAGTCTGTTATGAAGCCTATGAAGCATTTAGTTTGAGCGTCTTAACCAAATTACACCAAAGTTAAATGTTTAAAATTTAGGTTGAAGGTTCTTGAATTTAGTTTGAATACATCAGAAGTAAAGGCATCCATTCTCAATAGTCTACTCTCAAAGGGTAACAAAATGCGTCATCTGTGTCTGCTACAGATATTAGCTATCGGCGTTGGCATGAACACTTCGAAAGAGTTGAAGGGGGTCGTGGGCAAGCACGGCAAGTTCAACGTTATCGACAGCTACGACGATCTAGAGAAGATCGATCTTTGGGTGATGAAACATATCTGCAAACCGGGAAAAGTGCCCGTGGTGGTACCGACGCCACCCCCACAGAAAAAAGAACGTGAGTTCACCTGCACGTATCCGTTTCACATGCAAGCTGAACGGCGATCGTTGTATTATTGGTATGCATTGTACCCATTCAGTAGCGTATATAAGATGGTGGGTGGGAGCATTGGGCCATGGTGGGTGGGAGCATTGGGCCATGGTGGGTGGGAGCATTGTGTAATGGTGGGTGGGAGCATTGGGCCATGGTGGGTGGGAGCATTGGGCCATGGTGGGTGGGAGCATTGGGCCGTGGTGGGTGGGAGCATTGGGCCATGGTGGGTGGGAGCATTGTGTAATGGTGGGTGAGAGCATTGGGCCATGGTGGGTGGGAGCATTGGCCATGGTGGCTGGGAGCATTGTGTAATGGTGGGTGGGAGCATTGTGTAATGGTGGGTGGGAGCATTGGGCCATGGTGGGTGAGAGCATTGGGCCGTGGTGGGTGGGAGCATTGGGCCATGGTGGGTGGGAGCATTGGGCCATGGTGGGTGAGAGCATTGGGCCGTGGTGGGTGGGAGCATTGGGCCATGGTGGGTGGGAGCATTGGGCCGTGGTGGGTGGGAGCATTGAGCCGTGGTGGGTGGGAGCATTGGGCCATGGTGGGTGGGAGCATTGGGCCGTGGTGGGTGAGAGCATTGAGCCGTGGTGGGTGGGAGCATTGGGCCATGGTGGGTGGGAGCATTGGGCCGTGGTGGGTGGGAGCATTGGGCCGTGGTGGGTGGGAGCATTGGGCCATGGTGGGTGGGAGCATTGGGCCATGGTGGGTGGGAGCATTGATCCATGGTGGGTTTGAATACTGCCTCGACGAAAGACCCACATTGTTGACTGCGCCTTCCGGACACTAAATAGGCTACTGTATCCGTTAAATGATAGGCTTGGCTAGTCGTTTTAATCGGTGGAGTATATTCTGGGAAGTCCGTTGTATGTTTCAAGTGGACAGTTGCCCGATGCAAGCTGACGTCGTCTTTATGTTGGACGCGTCGCGCAGTATTCGTGACGGCGATTTCAACAAAATTCTTGTCTTCGTCGACGGTGTCGCACGTCGCCTCGGCACTTGGCATGCGCACACGCGTGTCGCTGTGCTCACATACAGCGACACGTCGCATGTCGCCTTCTATCTGGGCGAGTCGCGCTCGGCAGCTGCCATCAGTGAAGCCATCATGTCAGTGGCGCCCCCGGCGACGCGCGGCCAGACTAACACTGTGGCTGCGCTACAGGCGATGCGTGAGCAGATGTTCCTGCGTGAACGCGGCGACCGGCCAGGCGTGCCGAATGTCGGCGTGCTGGTGACTGACGGCTTCTCGAGCGTGGGCATGGAGACGACCCTCGCTGCTGCCACGGAGGCGCGACGGCGCGGCCTGCTTCTATTCGGGGTCGGCGTCGGCATCGACGACAGGGACGAGTTGGAATGGATAACTCAAGACGCTGGCAGGGTGCATCTTACGCCCGACTTTGACTCGCTAACGTCGGTGGCTGTCATAACGGCGCTCAAGGAGGTCATATGTCGCAGTGAGTTGCGGTCGCATGAAACCGTCCTGTGAAATGCGAGTAGCAAGAATATTTGCTAAAGTTTTCTCGTTGCCACCTGTTTGTGTTAACACACATGTGGTGTTCGTTTGCTTGGCTCTAGGATGGCAACTCGTGGGAATTAGCATTCCCATAGAATTAGCATACTACATAAGTGTAGCACTTCATCGTGTGATAGACACACGTATGTTTTTTTACTAACATTCCTCGAACTCTCTCTTTACTAACAACTCGCTGTAGTAGTTGTTGCATTGTGGAATTAATTAATTAGTCTCGATTAGACCCACAGTTCGGTGGCAGAAAGGAATGTGAAATGTTGTCGAATTACAGTAGATCGTTCTTTGGCAAGTGTATTCAATGCCCAAACTCGTGCTTCCAAGGAAATAAAAACCTGCCAAACAACCAGATTTACGCCGAGAAAACTTTCTGGGCAAATCAATACTGGGTAAGTCGTTTGGTTGTTTAAATCGTTTGTATTTTGAGCATTTTCAGAGGTTAATGATACAATTGAATTATACAATTGAATGACATCTGCAGCAGAAGCTTTATTGAAAACGTACAGTTACATACACACGCACGCACGAACGTACGCACGCACGAACGCACGCACACGTTTGTGTGTATATATATATATATATATATATATATATATATATATATATATATATAAATAAATTTTGCAGCGACTCTTCCGCCTCGGGACAGGATCAACCAGTGTAGGAGCAATCCTTGTCTGAACGACGGCAACTGTATCGACGGCGAGTATGAGTATAAGTGTATGTGCATTCCGGGCTACAAAGGCATCAACTGCGAGATTAGACCGCCGCCAGTTCGTGACATGGACAACCAGTGTGCGAGCAATCCTTGTCTCAACGACGGCGTCTGCATTGATGGAAAGTTCAAATATGAGTGTCGGTGCATTCCGGGCTACAAAGGCATCAACTGCGAGATTAGACCACCGCCAGTCCAGGACACAGTCAACCAGTGTGCGAGCAATCCTTGTCTCAACGACGGCGTCTGCATTGATGGAAAGTTCAAATATGAGTGTCGGTGTATTCCGGGCTACAGGGGTTTCAACTGCGAAATTAGACCGCCGCCAGTCCGGGACACAGTCAACCAGTGTGCGAGCAACCCTTGTCTCAACGACGGCGTCTGCGTTGATGGAGAGTTCGCGTATGACTGTCGGTGCATCCCTGGTTACACAGGCACCGATTGCGAGGAGACGCTTCCGCGAATACCTGCAGGTGTGTCATTGCATACATAATATATGTCAAAACAATGATGGTTCTAAATCAAAACAAAATGCTCCTTGTCAAATACCATATCGGTTCACTTCTAAGTATTTAATAGTACCCCAAGGTAATTTATGTGAAAAATATAAAATATGCATACAATTTCAAGCCACACAATTGCGTTCGTATTAAATGTATTTAGGCTCGTCATCAGTTGTTGTGTCTAGTAAGAGACGCAGGCGATCATGACCCTCCTTTCCCCACAACCACAGGTGTCTAGTAACAGACGCAGGCGATCATGACCCTCCTTTCCCCACAACCACAGGTGTCTAGTAACAGACGCAGGCGATCATGACCCTCCTTTCCCCACAACCACAGGTGTCTAGTAACAGACGCAGGCGATCATGACCCTCCTTTTCCCATAACCACAGGTGTCTAGTAACAGACGCAGGCGATCATGACCCTCCTTTCCCCACAACCACAGGTGTCTAGTAACAGACGCACGCGATCATGACCCTCCTTTCCCCACAATCACAGGTGTCTAGTAACATACGCAGGCGATCATGACCCTCCTTTCCCACAACCACAGGTGTCTAGTAACAGACGCAGGCGATCATGACCCTCCTTTCCCCACAACCACAGGTGTCTAGTAACAGACGCAGGCGATCATGACCCTCCTTTCCCCATAATCACAGGTGTCTAGTAACAGACGCAGGCGATCATGACCCTCCTTTCCCCACAATCACAGGTGTCTAGTAACAGACGCAGGCGATCATGACCCTCCTTTCCCCACAATCACAGGTGTCTAGTAACAGACGCAGGCGATCATGACCCTCCTTTCCCCACAACCACAGGTGTCTAGTAACAGACGCAGGCGATCATGACCCTCCATTCCCCACAATCACAGGTGTCTAGTAACAGACGCAGGCGATCATGACCATCCATTCCTCACAATCACAGGTGTCTAGTAACAGACGTAGGCGATCATGACCCTCCATTCCCCACAATCACAGGTGTCTAGTAACAGACGTAGGCGACCATGACCCTCCATTTCCCACAATCACAGGTGTCTAGTAACATACGTAGGCGATCATGACCTTCCATTCCCTACAATCACAAATGTCTAGTAACAGACGTAGGCGATCATGACCCTCCATTCCCCACAATCACAGGTGTCTAGTAACAGACGTAGGCGATCATGACCCTCCATTCCCCACAATCACAGGTGTCTAGTAACAGACGTAGGCGATCATGACCCTCCATTTCCCACAATCACAGGTGTCTAGTAACATACGTAGGCGATCATGACCTTCCATTCCCTACAATCACAAATGTCTAGTAACAGACGTAGGCGATCATGACCCTCCATTCCCTACAATCACAAGTGTCTAGTAACAGACGTAGGCGATCATGACCCTACATTCCCTACAATCACAAGTGTCTAGTAACAGACGTAGGTGATCATGACCCTCCATTCCCTACAATCACAGGTGTATAGTAACAGACATAGGCGATCATCACCCTCCATTCCCTACAATCACAAGTGTCTAGTAACAGACGTAGGCGATCATCACCCTCCATTCCCCACAGTCACAAGTGTCTAGTAACAGACGTAGGCGATCATCACCCTCCATTCCCTACAATCACAAGTGTCTAGTAACAGACGTAGGCGATCATCACCCTCCATTCCATGCAATCACAGGTGTCTAGTAACAGACGTAGGCGATCATGACCCTCCATTCCCTACAATCACAGGTGTCTAGTAACAGACGTAGGCGATCATGACCCTCCATTCCCTACAATCACAGGTGTCTAGTAACAGACGTAGGCGATCATGACCCTCCATTCCCTACAATTACAGGTGTATAGTAACAGACGTAGGCGATCATCACCCTCCATTCCCTACAATCACAGGTGTCTAGTAACAGTTCTGTTATGCTCTGCCAGACGATCGAGGAGTTTATTTCTTTGCCCACCTCTGCTTCTTTTTTCGTCAGTCGTTCCCGTTGTATTTAGAGACACACCCTTGTATTAATTCTCCATGATTTTAATTTATTTTGTTCAATTTAATGTTTCTTGTTGCTCTTCCGTTTAAATCAGAAAGTGTAACACACCGATACATGATCGGTATCAAAATGGGAAAGTGTATTCCTACAATTAAGGCATATCTTTTTGTTTCCACTCAATCAGTTTTTGTTTACATCCTGCTTGCAGCGTCAGTCGGCCAGTGCACGAACCGCCTGGACGTAGTCGTCATGCTTGATTCGTCCAAGGGCATCACGGAAGCGAACTTCAAGCGGTCACTCTCGTTCGTTGACGCCGTAGCCCGGGAAGTGGGCGTCGGTCGCGACTTCGTCCGTTTCGGCTTGATGACGTTCGCTACAAAGCCGCGGTTGGCTTTCAACTTGGTCGACTACCTCGCCAATGAAGAGGGACTGTCGAACGCCATCCTGACTCAAAGCTACAAGCCAGGCAAGACGAACACGGCCGGAGCGATCCGCAACGCACGCAGCGTCATGTTTCGGCGTCGAAACGGCGACCGGACAGACGTGAAGGTACGTAGTTGGCGAGCATATATGTATTCCGTCTGTTGTGTGATGTGTGTGCGTGCGTGCGTGCGTGCGTGCGTGCGTGCGTGCGTGCGTGCGTGCGTGCGTGCGTGCGTGCGTGCGTGCGTGCGTGCGTGCGTGCGTGCGTGCGTGCGTGCGTGCGTGCGTGCGTGCGTGCGTGCGTGCGTGCGTGTTTGTGTTGTAGTGGGTGTTGTATTGTGGTGTGTGTGGGGGGGTTGTGTGGGTGTGTGTGTGTGTGTGTGGGGGGTGTATGGTTGCGAGTATCACATATGAGGACGTCCGTTAGTGTTCAGTCTACATTGCAAGAGTAACAAGAGTAACAAGAGTAACAAGAGTAACAAGAGTAACAAGAGTAACACGAGTAACACCAGCGGCGATTGGTTTGACGCAACATATGGCGGACTTTGCTTAGTTTGAACCGCCCAGTGCTTTTCTCGTTTGGCTTCCAACGCTATCTTGAAAGTGTCCACAGAACGTTCTGCCAGTTCATTGTTCACTGGTTGATATGGTGCAACAGTAGTTGCTTTCACAAATGTTGCGAATTCATCAGAACTAAACTGCCGTCCACTGTCACTGTTGTCCACATCCAACGTCACTGCCGCCCACTGTCATTGCTGTCCACATCCAACGTCACTGCCGTCCAATGTCACTGCTGTCCACACCCAACGTCACTGCCGTCCACTGTCATTGCTGTCCACACCCAACGTCACTGCCGTCCACTGCCACTGTTGTCTACATCCAACGTCACTGTCGTCCACTGTCACAACTGTTCACGTCCAACGTCACTGTCGTCCACTGTCACTGCTGCCCACGTCACTGCCGTCCATTGCCACTGTTGTCCACATCCAACGTCACTGCCGTCCAATGTCACTTCTGTCCACACCCAACGTCACTGCTGTCCACTGTCACTGCTGTCCACACCCACCGTCACTGCTGTCCACTGTCACTGCTGTCCACATCCAACGTCACTGCCGTCCACTGTCACTGCTGGCCACACCCAACGTCACTGCCGTTCGCTGTCATTGCTGTCCACGTACAACGTCACTGCCGTTCACTGTCATTGCTGTCCACGTACAACGTCGCTGCCGTTCACTGTCATTGCTATCCACGTACAACGTCACTGCCGTTCTCTGTCATTGCTTTCCACGTAGAACGTCACTGCCGTTCCCCGTCATTGCTGTCCACGTACAACGTCGCTGCCGTTCTCTGTCATTGCTGTCCACGTACAACGTCACTGTCGTTCTCTGTCATTGCTTCCCACGTACAACGTCGCTGCCGTTCATTGTCATTGCTGTCCACGTACAACGTCACTGCCGTTCTCTGTCATTGCTGTCCACGTACAACGTCACTGCCGTTCTCTCTCATTGCTGTCCACGTATAACGTCACTGCCGTTCTCTGTCATTGCTGTCCACGTACAACGTCACTGCCGTTCTCTGTCATTGCTGTCCACGTACAACGTCACTGCCGTTCTCTGTCATTGCTGTCCACGTACAACGTCACTGCCGTTCTCTGTCATTGCTGTCCACGTACAACGTCGCTGCCGTCCACTGTCAGTAAAGACCTTCTCAGTAAGTTTAAACAGGAGGAAACCATTCACATAACTTCATAGGACAACCACAATGAACAGCTCTCCAAGAAACTGACCTGCACGTGAAGTCTTCGCTAGGACAATGCTGACCATTCGCGCCGATGCAGTGGTGCACGTTTTGGTGTATTTTGAACATGCTCACATTCAGCACAAATCGTTTCAACACTGTCGTGATTTTGCACTCCTTGCCCGGTTTGGCCAAAGTTTTCTCCTTGGCCACACGTGACAGAATGGGGCAAGCGCAGCATTCTCACCACTCGGCCAGGCTATAAACGTTGTCTCATACGCCGCAAGAATAATACCCTTTCTCGTTCCTTCTTGTATATCAGCCAAACCAGTCTTCTCACTGCATGCATGGAGCAAATTGACACGAGTGACATAGTGTACGACAATGGTGCGGTTCTATATTTATTTACATCAATATGGCTCGCTAGAATCCCACTTCGTCCCCATTAATGTTATCAAGAGTTAAGAAGATTGTCATTCAAAGGAACAGGTTGCAGGTAATAAGTGGACCAGGAACCACTGACCTCTAGAGAGGTCAGCCAGTCGGTGCGTCGACCGCCTTTGTCTGATAGTTGTCAATTTGTTTCTTTGTCTTTTTTTTAGAACGGGTACTTCGATAGCTAGTACTACTCCGTGCTCTCTAGTTTTAGAACGGGTACTTCGGTAGCTAGTACTACTCCGTGCTCTCTAGTTATATTGTCTTCCCTTAGTTTGAAGAAAATATTTCTATCAGTATCTTCATAACCATTCATTAATATTAAACAAAAACTACTATTTGTGTTCGAAGAGGGAAACAACATTGATGTCCTATACATCGACTTTCAGAAAGTTTTTGATTCAGATTCACATCATTTATTTATATATTTCACCCCTGTTGTTCAGGGTGGATCACCTTCATCTTGTTCAAGGGTTTATTCCCTGTGTCTTGTTCAAAGATGGATCACTTTATTTCATCTTGTGGTGGATCACCTACGTCTTATTTACAGGTAGGCCATCTTTATCTTGTTCAAGGGTGGGTCAGCGTTGTATTTCCTGGGCAAATTCTATCAAGTAGCAACTTATCCCGTTCCCGTAGACCTGTTTTCTTGATATTCTAACACACTATTCGCGTTCAATTGACAGAATGTGCTGCTGTTGATCACGGGCAGCAAGTCCAACGTGAATCCGCGGCTGGCTCCGCGTCAGGCGGTGGAGGCCAAACGGGCCGGTATTACCATCATGGGGATCGGAGTCGGACTGAAAGATGACAGCGAGATAAGGAACATCGTGCGAGATGACAGAAAGATCGTGCTAGTACGAGACCATCTCGCATTGATGGAGGTCGCGTTAGACGTCGCCAGTCTCGTGTGCCAAGGTGAGATACTGGCGAACACACGTGCAAGGCTAATTGTACTAAGCGCTATTTTTTCTGAGAGAGCGAGGGAGGGAGAGAGAGGGAGAAAGAGGGAGAGAGAGGGAGAGAGACAGAAAGAGAGAGTGGGGAGGGAGAGAGAGGGAGAGAGACAGAAAGAGAGAGTGGGGAGGGAGAGAGAGAGGGAGAGAGACAGATAGAGAGAGTGGGGAGGGAGAGAGGGGGATATAGCGTGCGTGCTTGAGCATGCGTGAGTGTGCGTGCGTAGTTACAGCAACGCGAATAATATTAACATACATTTGCTCTTTATGAGGAAAATATGAACTGGTAGCAATACGGTCCCGGAAACCTATTGATGTACCAACGCGGTCCCGGAAACATATTGACGTACTAAGACGAGTACATTAGCTTGGGTGACACTGCCGATACAGCAACACTTTGTTTCACAATGTTATCATAATTATTCCCTTAACGGATTTTAAACACGTAGGCCTATAGAAAATATGTGTACATGTTGAAAGGTTTTAATGTAACGTGGGTTCACATTATTTTATTGGTTACCCTGTTGAATGCCAGTTGTTCTCGAATCTCGAAACAGGGACTAATGTGTAATGTGAACTATGTATATATTGCAGAAGGCGTCGAGTGAGCATTATCTGCGAGTGGGTCTGCAACGACATATGTTGTCGCACACAACAATGACACTACTGCCCACGACTGCCCCGGCCCACGGTGCCAAAGGAAACTTGCCCGGTGTTGCCCTCGTGTGCAAATTACATAATGTTAATTTTGGTATTTCATGTGTTTAGATATTCTTATGCTCGCTGACGCTTTCTCGTGCACATGGCTGATATGACAGATGAATTGCGATTGGATGGACAAAATGTTCGACAATGTGCACAAAATGTTAAATAATTGCCGTCGCCGATTACGCATTTTGTCCACCGTTGAAACAAGCCAGCATATTAAAACAATATATATATATATATATATATATATATATACAATATATATATATATACAATGAACTTACATAGAAGCATGTATGCCATAATTGCTTTATCAAACTTTAAGACAATTTGTCTTAGGCCTACTTCACACGGACATCATATAGAAAATAATTTTACAATTTCAAAAGACCTGTTCAAATTCAAGCCATTATAAAAACGGTCATGGTATGTGTGTCCGTACAATACAGCTTTACTAATAAAATATTATAATATAATTTTCCTTACATTTACGTAAGATTTATTTCGATTATTATCACGAAGACAATGTGCAACGGCCACTACTGAAAGACGAAAACAATCATTGCCATCAGAAGAAACGGCGCTTCTTGTCATGTAGATTGCTACTTGCTTACAGTAATAAATGTGTATCTAAGAAAAACATACGAACAAGGGGTGGCAATTTCTATATTGATGCAATTGTAAACTAATGTCACATGTCAACACGTTAACTCAGTAGAGCTTGCGGACAACCCGAACCGTTGTAAAGATAAAAAGACAATTTTATTGGCAACTCAACTGAGTTGGATTCACATCATTATAAGTCAGTAAAATAATACATATAACAGTCAATAATTATACGATACTATAAGCATGAAAACCCTATCATGATAAGTGGCGCAGCAGATATAATATTATTATTGTATTTATTGACAGTTCTGTAAACCCCATGGTATCAGAGAGTTTCGATACCTATACGTTATTGACAATGTATACTGTGCTTTACATCATGATCTATAATATTATGTCTTTTGTCAGGTAAGAAATGTTTCATTGTTCTTTCAATGTATGTAGACCTAAATCATGTATTTTGCCAGGAAAGATGCATTTTAGGGCTCTTACTGTATCATTTCGACATTGTCAGATCAGTAATTCTACAAAGTGGTATGCCACACAGGGCACGTATATTGCAGTAGAGGTCTCACAACACTAACATATACAGTGACCAGATCATTTACATATACAGTGACTAGATCACTCTAACATATACAGTGACTAGATCACTTACATATTACATATATATTGACTAGATCACTCTTACATATACAGTGACTAGATCACTCTTACATATACAGTGACTAGATAACTTACATATTACATATACATTGACTAGATCACTCTTACATATTCAGTGACTAGATCACTTACATATTACATATATATTGACTAGATCACTCTTACATATACAGTGACTAGATCACTTACATATTACATATACATTGACTAGATCACTCTTACATATTCAGTGACTAGATAACTTACATATTACATATACATTGACTAGATCACTCTTACATATACAGTGACTAGATCACTCTTACATATTCAGTGACTAGATCACTCTTACATATATAGTGACTAGATCACTCTTACATATACAGTGACTAGATCACTCTTACATATTCAGTGACTAGATCACTCTTACATATACATTGACTAGATCACTCTTACATATACAGTGACTAGATCACTTACATATTACATATACATTGACTAGATCACTCTTACATATATAGTGACTAGATCACTCTTACATATTCAGTGACTAGATCACTCTTACATATATAGTGACTAGATCACTCTTACATATACAGTGACTAGATCACTCTTACATATTCAGTGACTAGATCACTCTTACATATACATTGACTAGATCACTCTTACATATACAGTGACTAGATCACTTACATATTACATATACAGTGACTAGATCACTCTTACATATATAGTGACTAGATCACTCTTACATATACAGTGACTAGATCACCCTTACATATTCAGTGACTAGATCACTTACATATTACATATACATTGACTAGATCACTCTTACATATACAGTGACTAGATCACTCTTACATATATAGTGACTAGATCACTCTTACATATACAGTGACTAGATGACTTACATATACATTGACTAGATCACTCTAACATATACAGTGACTAGATCACTCTTACATATACAGTGACTAGATCACTTACATATTACATATATATTGACTAGATCGCTCTTACATATACAGTGACTAGATCACTTACATATTACATATATATTGACTAGATCACTCTTACATATACAGTGACTAGATCACTCTTACATATACAGTGACTAGATCACTCTTACATATACAGTGACTAGATCACTCTTACATATACAGTGGCTAGATCACTCTTACATATACAGTGACTAGATCACTCTTACATATACAGTGACTAGATCACTCTTACATATACAGTGACTAGATCACTCTTACATATACAGTGACTAGATCACTCTTACATATACAGTGGCTAGATCACTCTTACATATACAGTGACTAGATCACTCTTACATATACAGTGACTAGATCACTCTTACATATACAGTGACTAGATCACTCTTACATATATAGTGACTAGATCACTTACATACTACATATACATTGACTAGATCACTCTTACATATACAGTGACTAGATCACTCTTACATATACAGTGACTAGATCACTCTTACATATACAGTGGCTAGATCACTCTTACATATACAGTGACTAGATCACTCTTACATATACAGTGACTAGATCACTTACATATTACATATATATTGACTAGATCACTCTTACATATACAGTGACTAGATCACTCTTACATATACAGTGACTAGATCACTCTTACATATTCAGTGACTAGATAACTTACATATTACATATACATTGACTAGATCACTCTTACATATACAGTGACTAGATCACTCTTACATATTCAGTGACTAGATCACTCTTACATATATAGTGACTAGATCACTCTTACATATACAGTGACTAGATCACTCTTACTTATTCAGTGACTAGATCACTCTTACATATACAGTGACTAGATCACTCTTACATATACATTGACTAGATCACTCTTACATATACAGTGACTAGATCACCCTTACATATTCAGTGACTAGATCACTTACATATTACACATATATATTGACTAGATCACTCTTACATATACAGTGACTAGATCACTCTTACATATACAGTGACTAGATCACTCTTACATATACAGTGACTAGATCACTCTTACATATACAGTGACTAGATGACTTACATATACATTGACTAGATCACTCTAACATATACAGTGACTAGATCACTCTTACATATACAGTGACTAGATCACTCTTACATATACAGTGACTAGATCACTCTTACTTATTCAGTGACTAGATCACTCTTACATATACAGTGACTAGATGACTTACATATACATTGACTAGATCACTCTAACATATACAGTGACTAGATCACTCTAACATATACAGTGACTAGATCACTTACATATTACATATATATTGACTAGATCACTCTTACATATACAGTGACTAGATCACTCTTACATATATAGTGACTAGATCACTCTTACATATACAGTGACTAGATGACTTACATATACATTGACTAGATCACTCTAACATATACAGTGACTAGATCACTCTAACATATACAGTGACTAGATCACTCTTACATATACAGTGACTAGATCACTTACATATTACATATATATTGACTAGATCACTCTTACATATACAGTGACTAGATCACTCTTACATATACAGTGACTAGATCACTCTTACATATACAGTGACTAGATCACTCTTACATATACAGTGGCTAGATCACTCTTACATATACAGTGACTAGATCACTCTTACATATACAGTGACTAGATGACTTACATATACATTGACTAGATCACTCTAACATATACAGTGACTAGATCACTCTTACATATACAGTGACTAGATCACTCTTACATATACAGTGACTAGATCACTCTTACATATATAGTGACTAGATCACTTACATACTACATATACATTGACTAGATCACTCTTACATATACAGTGACTAGATCACTCTTACATATACAGTGACTAGATCACTCTTACATATACAGTGGCTAGATCACTCTTACATATACAGTGACTAGATCACTCTTACATATACAGTGGCTAGATCACTCTAACATATACAGTGACTAGATCACTCTTACATATACAGTGACTAGATCACTTACATATTACATATATATTGACTAGATCACTCTTACATATACAGTGACTAGATCACTCTTACATATACAGTGACTAGATCACTCTTACATATACAGTGACTAGATCACTCTTACATATACAGTGACTAGATCACTCTTACATATACAGTGGCTAGATCACTCTTACATATACAGTGACTAGAGCACTCTTACATATACAGTGACTAGATCACTCTTACATATACAGTGACTAGATCACTCTTACATATACAGTGACTAGATCACTCTTACATATACAGTGGCTAGATCACTCTTACATATACAGTGACTAGATCACTCTTACATATACAGTGACTAGATCACTCTTACATATACAGTGACTAGATCACTCTTACATATATAGTGACTAGATCAGTTACATACTACATATACATTGACTAGATCACTCTTACATATACAGTGACTAGATCACTCTTACATATACAGTGACTAGATTACTCTTACATATACAGTGACTAGATCACTCTTACATATACAGTGGCTAGATCACTCTTACATATACAGTGACTAGATCACTCTTACATATACAGTGACTAGATCACTCTTACATATACAGTGACTAGATCACTCTTACATATATAGTGACTAGATCACTTACATACTACATATACATTGACTAGATCACTCTTACATATACAGTGACTAGATCACTCTTACATATACAGTGACTAGATCACTCTTATATATACAGTGGCTAGATCACTCTTACATATACAGTGACTAGATCACTCTTACATATACAGTGGCTAGATCACTTACATATTACATATATATTGACTAGATCACTCTTACATATACAGTGACTAGATCACTCTTACATATACAGTGACTAGATCACTCTTACATATATAGTGACTAGATCACTTACATACTACATATACATTGACTAGAGCACTCTTACATATACAGTGACTAGATCACTCTTACATATACAGTGACTAGATTACTCTTACATATACAGTGACTAGATCACTCTTACATATACAGTGACTAGATCACTCTTACATATACAGTGGCTAGATCACTCTTACATATACAGTGACTAGATCACTTTTACATATACAGTGACTAGATCACTCTTACATATACAGTGACTAGATCACTCTTACATATACAGTGACTAGATCACTTACATATTACATATATATTGACTAGATCACTCTTACATATACATTGACTAGATCACTCTTACATATACAGTGACTAGATCACTCTTACATATACAGTGACTAGATCACTCTTACATATACAGTGACTAGATCACTCTTACATATACAGTGACTAGATCACTTACATAAACAGTGAATAGATCACTCTTGCCAATACCTGCTCGTTTTAACTGGTACAACAAATAATCTTTTCACAACTTTTTTTCTGGAATATTCTCCACATGCTTATTCTATGTTAAATCATGAGAAATTGTAACGCCAAGTAGCTTAGCATGTTCTACTTTATCTACATCCATCCCGTCTATCTTTATATTCGGTATGTTATTTCGAAAATGTCCATCTTATGCATAACACGGTCCCGGAAACCTATTGATGTACTAACGCGGTTCCAGAAACCTATCGATTTACCAACACGATCCCGGAAACCTATTGGTGTACCAACACGGTCCCGGAAACCTATTGATGTACCAACACGGTCCCGGGAACCTGTTGCTCTATAAAACGGTCCCGGAAACATGTTCCTCAACTAATACGTTCCCGGAAACCTATCTGGGCTAGCGAAGTGAATATCGACAATCCGACTGGCTCCAGAGTACTGATTGGCAAACATAGTACACCTTTTGTCCGTTGACATGCATTTGACGCGACACCATCCTATTTGGAAGTTGACATTTATTTTACAGATTCGCCCGATCCGGGGACATCGAGCGGCAGCGGGTGTCTCCTTCCACTAACATCACACGCATGTCATGTGTCACCAGTGAACAATTTCACAGGCGGCAGACTTAAATATGTATGCGCTTGGATTAATCTTAAGTTTGCTTAGCACTTCTAGGATTGGTAGTGGATCTGTTATCGGCATCATGATCTCAATCACGTTGTGTATGATATGCGTACCAGGGGTTTTGAACAGTGTCTATGAAAAACAGAAGCAAAAGAATGGGTGAGAAGAAGGTAAATAACTGCAGTGACCGGAGCTCGAAGATATCAAATGCTAGATGGGAGCTCGCGGTAAAACAACCTAGTCATATGCACACAACTGTAGGTCATGACATCAATCGGATCTATATGTAGATGCTTGAATTTTATATTTGGTTTGATACTTGTTTGGTCTACAGTGGCATGCAAATTAACATAGACAACGTAGTTTCATAAGTATTAGAAGTTTGTCCAGTTGCAAGCATTTCTTCAACAAAATGTGCATTGATATTTAAGTCTACAATATATTAGGTAACACAATAAAATAGATGATTGCTAAACTATTTTTGGTTTGTTTTAGAATGTTATTTATTTAATATTTTGCAACCCAGATTATTATACCAAACATACAAAAAACATTGTAACGTAGATATCACATTGCTGGTATATGTATATATAAGTTATTTAGCAAACATTGTTTTATAATAAGATGTTTATTGCATTGTTGAACCTCAAAGGTTAAAGTTAAGTATTTTGATATCTCAGCCGTTAGATGCCATGTTTGCTTGCATACAACTGTTTGTATTCATATACTATTATGTAAACATAGTTGTTTATAATAACGCTGCCCATGTGACTGAACTGGCGAGCGTGTTGCAGCGATCGTGACGCTGCCTTCCCTCGACACCGCCAACCAGTGTGCGAGCAACCCGTGCGTCAATGATGGAGTGTGCATCGACGGAGACTACAAGTACGAGTGTTTGTGTATTCCCGGCTACCGCGGTACTACATGTGAGATCAGCCCGCCGCCACCGCACGGTACAGTCTCACATTCACAATAGAGTCCATGCCTTAGAGGCTTAGACTTCCTGGTGTGTTACAGACGAATGTAGGGCGTAGTAAGTTTGGATATTGGAAGTTAAAAAAAAATCATATGATCTGACATAAGTGCATTTAAGCAGGGACATTGCCAGGTTTGTTGGTAGAAGATGTTGTCAGTGAAATGGTGATAATTTTAATAGGTGGAATGATATTTTGGTTTGTTTGGCCACTAGACACGTGTGCCGTAGTTCGTGCCAACATTGGTAAACATTGACGGGTCTCGCACATATAGGCATTTTGCAAGAGCTAGAAATGTATAATTTTGAGGGGAAAAAACGATCAGCATGTCAGCATTGGGATGATGGCGGCGGCAGGTAAAAAGTCTTAGACTTTTTTATGGTCACGTTTTCTTATAATCATGCGAAACGTTAACATGGCCACTAATGGGAAAGTCAACTGTAGGCTGAACCCAATAGCTGCGTTTTGCTCCATGCCAGCCAAACTTGGATTACTGGCCCCCCGCGGACGAGCAACTCACTTTACGTCTGTTCTTGATTATTTTGTCCCTCAACAATTATCGATTTGAAAATACAACGAGGACTTGTGAACTTCTCCACTGTGCGACTGTTTAGTCTAATTTTAGTAGTTATATCCGTCCTTGTGTCTTTGGTTAGGTTACATTTCTAATGGAGTAGCATCTACACCACATACGTTACTCGAAACATCTACACCACATACGTTACTCAAAACATCTACACCACATACGTTACTCGCAACATCTACACCACTTACGTTACTCGCAACATCTACACCACATACGTTACTCGAAACATCTCCACCACATACGTTACTCGAAACATCTACACCACTTACGTTACTCGAAACATCTACACCACATACGTTACTCGAAACATCTACACCACATACGTTACTCGAAACATGTATACCACATACGTTACTCGAAACATCTACAACACATACGTTACTCAAAACATCTACAACACATACGTTACTCGAAACATCTACAACACATACGTTACTCGAAACATCTACAACACATACGTTACTCGAAACGCGCTCACAAGATATCACGGTATGACTTTAGCAGTAATTATACTTCTAGTTTTAATTATAATGGTAATTATAATTATAATTATATTAGTAGTTCTAATTGCAGTGGTAGTTATAATGATTTATGATAGTGGTTATTGCATTGAAAGTAATTTGTATAGTAGTAGTAGTAGCCAGCATACTCGCTGTTTATATATATATATATATATATATATATATATATATATATATACATATATAATATATATATATATATATACAAATACATATATACACATACATATATACATATATACATATATATATATATATATATATATATATATATATATATATATATATATATATATATATATGTATATATATAAATATATATATATATATAAATATATATATATATATAAATATATATATATATATATATATATATATATGTATATATGTTTATATGTATATATGTGTGTGTAATGTATATGTATATATATATATATATATATATATATATATATATATGTATATATATATATATATAATATGTATATATATATATGTGTATATATATATATATATATATATATATATATATATATATATATGTATATATATATATATATATATATATATATATATATATGTATATATATATATATATATATATATATATACAAATACATATATACACATACATATATACATATATACATATATATATATATATATATATGTATATATGTTTATATGTATATATGTGTGTGTAATGTATATGTGTATATATATATATATATATATATATATATATATATATATATATGTATATATATATATATATATATATATATAATATGTATATATATATATATATATATATATGTATATATATATATATATATATATATATATATATATATATATATATATATATATATATATATATATATATATATATATAACGGGCACGCCAGCAAAACTTTCCGTACCACTTGCAGAGACGGGCGGTCAATGCGCGAACCGCTTGGACGTAGTCGTCGTTCTTGATTCGTCCCAGGGTGTCACCGAGTCAAACTTCAAGCGGTCACTGTCGTTCGTTGATGCCGTGGCCCGGGAAGTGGGCGTCCGTCACGACTTCGTCCGCTTCGGCATGATAACGTTCGCTACTCAGCCGCGGTTGGCCTTCCACGTGGACGATTACGTGGGCGACTTGGAAGGACTGTCGTACGCCATCATGACTGCACGCTACCAGCCAGGCAAGACGAACACGGCGCTCGCCATCCGCTACGCTCGCAACGTCATGTTTCGGCGTCGAAACGGTGACCGGCCAGATGTCAAGGCTAGTGTCTGGTTCACTTCGATTCCAACATGATGCTCGCTTGATTGTGTTAATGCGTGCGTGCGTGCGTGTGTGCGTGTGTGCGTGCGTGTGTGCACACACACAGGCGCATGCACGCATGCACACAAACGCACGCACGAATGCACGCGCGCATCACAAACACATCCCATACACGCACGCACGCACACATATACACACAGCACGTATCCAACTAGAGTGTGTTTTCCTGCTGATAGGAATTAGTTTTCTCTTGGTCATTATTCCAACGTTTAGAATAGCAAACTTTATAAGGCTTAGTAAAAGTGCGTATTTTGTTCAAACCATCGAAAGAATTAACTTTAGGCATTATAACTGGTAAGGCTCAGAATAGTGGTTATCCATAACGGTAAACATTATGGAGTCAGGGCTTATCATGGGCGTGACTTACATCATTTCGCCGATCACATAACAAAGTTATGAAATATCATAAAGGGCGAAATTCGTGAGGTAGGATTGGATTTTCGCAAAATTAATTTGAAATGAGACGAGCAATTTGAAATGAGACAATTTGAAATGTCCCTCCTCAATCGAATTGAGGAGGGACATTTAAAAAAGACACATTCAGTAGTTAACACTTTCGTTTCAGTGTTATTATATGATGATGGTTATATGTGTTATTTAAGACACTCAAACAATCGCTGTAGCAATATACTCTGTGTTTATACGCAACAGAACGCGCTTCTGCTCATCACCGAAGGGCAGTCGAATATGAACCGAGGCCTGAGTCCGCGCGAGGCGGCGCAGGCGAGACAGGCCGGCATTGTCGTAATGGGGGTCGGCGTCGGATTGAAGACTGACGGCATAAGAAACATCGTAGGAGAAGAGTGGAAACTCGTGCTCGTGAACGATTATCTTGCGCTGATGGAGGTCGCGCTCCAGGTCTCCATTCTCATATGTAAAGGTAACGCAACTTAAAATCATCTCATACATCAGCATGTTTTAAACTGAGCTGTCACTGTACGACTACAGCGCGTGCATTACGTTTACGCGCACTCTACGACAACATCCTCCCTGGGAGTGGCCCTCCACGCGGGGTGTTTTTCCCTGGGAGTGCCCTCCATGCGGGGTGTTCCTCCCTTGGAGTGGCCCTCCACGCGGGGTGTTTTTCCCTGGGAGTGCCCTCCATGCGGGGTGTTCCTCCCTGGGAGTGGCCCTCAACGCGGGGCGTTTTTCCCTGGGAGTGGCCCTCCACGCGGGGTGTTTTTCCCTGGGAGTGCCCTCCATGCGGGGTATTCCACCCTAGGAGTGGCCCTCCACGCAGGGTGTTTTTTCCTGGTAGTGGTCCTACACGCGGGGAGTTCCTCCTTGGGAGTGGTCCTCCACGCGGGGTGTTTGTTCTTGAAAGTGGCCTTCCACGCGGGAAGTTCCTCCTTGGGAGTGGCCCTCCACGCTGGTCGTTTTTCCCTGGGAGTGGCCCTCAACGCGGGGAGTTCCTCCCTGGGAGTGGCCCTCAACGCGGGGTGTTTTTCCCAGGGAGTGGCCCTCCACGCAGGGAGTTCCTCCCAAGGTGTGGCCCTCCACGCGGGGTGTTTTTCCCTGGGAGTGGCCCTCCACGCGGGGTGTTCCACAGCTAAGTGTTTACCAGTGAAGTTATATTTTCATTGCCAATGCCAGTTATTAAATTTTAGTGGGATAAATCAGAACACTTAGGACAAACAGCAGAGAAAATTAGCATAAAAACAGCCAAAGCTTTCAATGTGTCACCAATAAAGGAAACAGTGCAGGACAGAATGGAATGAAACAAACACTACACCTTATTTGGTGTGCAAATTATAATTTTTAGAAACGTTAATTAGAAACCATTGATCTCAGCATTCAACCCAATAACATAAAATAGTTCCTAAGTTGGCAGTTCATTTTCACCAAAAATGGTATAGTAATAAAACATCGGTTTGTCGTAGGGCAGTACAGAGTAAGAATTAGCAAAAGTATGCTAGGTCTGATGCCGGCGGTTGGTCACTATTTTTTCTCTAGACCCAATTTACAGTAATGCTTCGGTGTGATAAAATGGTACAGCCATCTAGCGGCAACAGTTAGGGTGAATGGAGACTCTCCGTGGGAACAACTGACATCGTCGGTGGAATGTTCAAAAGAATGTTCAAAATAGGGATTATGTTGCCGACATTATAATCCCTATTTTAGATAATTGCATTAAATAATTTCTCACATGTCAATTAAAATGCACGGGTACATTTCTAGTACTGCTGCCTGCAATAACCCGTGGCGCCTGTGGTGCTAATGTAACACTAACATAATGTAACACTAACATAATGTAACACTAACATAATGTAACACTAACATAATGTAACACTAACATAATGTAACACTAACATAAAAACTAACTCGCGTACATTTTTCGAATGTAGTATTACACGGAGTGTAGGGTGGGACAAAGCGCACCCCTTTGGGCGCAAACACGGTTTGACCTACTTATTTTCATCTAAGGCGGAAACGGTTAACACAATTACATATACACACTTCTTAAATAAATAGTACTACAATTACAGAACTTTACTAAAACATAAAAACAACTATTGCAAAAATGCATTTTAATGGCAGTTCTGCATGTGTCGCAAATTTCATTTCGGGTCACACTCCCCACCAGTGGCGCCACTCAGCATACCATCATTGCCACAACTTAAATTATAAATTGAAAATTAAGAGTTGCTGAGTGATATAAAGAAATGGGTGGCTGGGCAACGTCATTGTTGTTTACGACGTCATTGTTGTTTACGACGTCATGGTTGTTTATGACGTCATTGTTGTTTACGACGTCATTGTTGTTTACGACGTCATTGTTGTTTATGACGTCATTGTTGTTTACGACGTCATTGTTGTTTACGACGTCATTGCAAAATGCAGTTGAGTAACATAACATAGTTGAGTAATGTAATGTAACACAGTTGAGTAATGTAACATAACATAGTTGAGTACTGTAACGTAACATAGTTGAGTAATGTAACGTAACATAGTTGCAAACAAAAACGAACGTTATTTTGTTCCTATACACATGTTCAATGCAAACGCTATTCACAATTGTTTGTTATCGAAATTGAGAGATTTCTGGACAACAATTTGGTGTTTACCAACTGAAATAAAGATGTGCATATTCTGCACATGAAATGTAAGTTGTGGCAATGGTGAAATGGTTAATGGCGCCAGTGGTGAGGAGTTTCATGTCGGTAGTGACTATTGTACGTCCAATTTTCGGGTTGGAGTATCAAAGCTTGAATCAAATTTTGAAAGAGAGAATGACCTGAGATGTCTATATTTACAGAAGGCAGTCCGTGAAGATGTGGGTGAGAGAGGGAATTGGCAGTCACAAGATGTGTGCTATCGTAGAGTGCGCGGTGACGACACTTCTCATCAATGCGCCTGGTGCACGTTGTCGAGAATAACTTGATGTTGCTCCCGGGTGCATATTGCTGACTCTATTCTTGCAGTGTCGCAACTGTTTCATGTCAGGATTAGATCAATACAGGCTTAATATTGTTGATCAACATCACCCAAATTGTTAGAAACTTTTCTTTAAGTTAAAGTTGTTGTTGTAAAACGGTGTGCTTTAAACATTAAGATGGATAATAGATTTGTCGTTGTCGTTGGTTCAGCTGCGTATAAGCAGGACATATGGATCACAGAAGGGTAAATAAGCAGGACATATGGATCACAGAAGGGTAAATGGGTCATGCGTGCATAAATATAATTTCGCAATCACAACCTCTGTTTCAACAATTTTCGGTACTTTTGAGAATCATTCTCATTTATGCCACGGTTCTTGTATTCCAACCGTGGGCCTTGCTGTAATTATTAGAACCGTGTTACTTTGTTTCAAATTATTGTTTATTTTAAAAACAATGTATAATCTGAAGTGAATTCTAAATATAAATTTGTGTGGATAGTTGGATTGTCGTCTAGCGCAGTTTATATTTCCAAGTGTTGCGTTTCGTCTTTCCTACGATCGATTGCTACAGAATATATATATATATATATATATATATATATATATATATACATATATATATATATATATATATATATATATATATATATATACACATATATATATATATATATATATATATATATATATATATATATATACATATATATATATATATATATATATATATATATATATATATATATATATATATACACATATATATATATATATATATATATATATATATATATATATATATATATATATATATATATATATATAATATATATATATACATATATATATATATATATATATATATATATATATATATTGCGATATAAACATGTTTTCAAACGATACGGAAATGGACTCCGCTGCAAAACCTGAGTATTCAGCTGAATTAGAATCCAACATTAACAATTATCTATGTAACGTCAAACCGTATTTTATATTAACAGACTTAGTTTTAATGTACAGAAATGCGAATTTATGCTAATTGGCACCCATCAGTCCATTGCTAAGAAGGATGACGTTAGAATTCATATCAATAATGAACAGTGAGCGACAAGACAGCTCACTGCCTTGAAGCAGGCGTGGACCACTGGCCGGCATTTCATTGCACGGTAGAAACAGTTGCATCCACTGGCTCGATACATATTGCAATATATTGTTGTTGTTTTGGTTACGATATAAGATGGCTTAACCTGTTGTGTTATATTTTATTTTAACATGCCTGACTGATATTTATATTAAAACGTAATTGGAATGGAAATAGACCCTATGTCTGCCCTGACAAGACCAATCATCCGGTCATACCTTACAGTGAGGATGAAGGCATATACACGAAGACACACCAAGATTATTGCACACATGAAGACTCTAGAGATCCGTGCGTTGAACAGTGTCCACGACTTGTTTGAAACAACAGTACAATGACAGCTAGGTTAGTCAGGCAATGCCTTGGGAAATACACATGTGAAATAAACAACATTCTTGTCTGTTGACTTTGTGCTATTAGGGGTTTAAACATGTAGAGTACTAGATTTACATTAATACCAGCATGTATGCTAGGGTATTTATGGGTAAACATTAATGTTATGATGTGTTAGTACTGAATAAGATAACTGTATTTTACAGACAATATTGTGAACGGCACCAATGTGTTGGAACTATGGTACTTAATAGATGTTTATGTATCATCGTATCTTACACTGGATGCTATGATATGCAAATAGCTTACTTGTTCTGTTTGTATTTGTACAGGCTCACTCCTTGATATGGTACTCAAGTTAGACCAGGAGTGAAAATTGTGCAATGACTGAGGAATTTCGTTTTGTATCATTTTAGTAGTAAATTTAGTTTAGCGGTTTAGTTAGGAAGCTGTAATAAATGCAATTTTATCTTACAAACTTGCCTTACTGTATTCTTAATTTAGGCATAAGCCTGCCACCTGCAGTCTATATGTTATTATAGTTATTTAACATTCGCATTAGTGAGACAGGTATTTTAACCCATTGTACATTTATTACACTCAATAACCGGAGTTATTTAGTAGATGCTGGTATGATATATGATGAAGACTGTGTGCTGTGCAGTATAAACACTGCGCCTCCAGTGGGTTCTTGCCTTGCAGCAGTATGGATGTCACTGGCCCGTGCATGCATCACTGTATCACGTGTCAATTGATAAGAGCTCAGCAGTCTTGTTTTACTAACGGGTGTTCTATTTATGTCTGTGACATAGACTCAAATCTCAAATGGGACGACCACATTAATAACATGATTCCTAAAATTTCAGCCAATATAGGAATCCTAAGATATCTTCGTAAAATAGTACCCTCTTAAGCATTTATATAATGCAATAGTTAAACCCTACTTCAATTAAGGAGATGTAAGTCTATGATTCAGCCTCAATATCAAGCAAAACCAGACTCCAGCAACTACAATATAGAGCTGCTAAGCTCATATCTGGGTCTAGTCCTCGACAAAGCAGAAACGCTATGTTCAAAGAGCTAGGTTGGTTAACATTACAACAAAGAAGGGATTTTCATAAATGGGTTTTATGTACAAATGTATGAATGGTCTAGCACCACAATATTTGTGTGATATGTTTACATCAAATAATCACTCCTGTAATACCAGAAATGCCTCACAGCCAAAACCACCTAAAGCCAGAACTGCCTACTATCAACGCAGTTTCAGTGTGTCTGGTTTGAAGTTATGGAATAGCTTACCCCAGGACATTCAAAGCAGCCAGTCTGTTGCAAGATTCAAGAAGTCACTACATAAATATTATCCAAATGGGAGTAGGGAGCGTGATCTATCCAAAGGGGCGTGGGCAGCATGACAATTAACATCAACAATGTCTTATGTAAGACACATTGTGTTAACATTAACATCAACAATGTCTTATGTAAGACACATTGTGTTAACATTAACATCAACAATGTCTTATGTAAGACACATTGTGTTAACATTAACATCAACAATGTCTTATGTAAGACACATTGTGTTAACATTAACATCAACAATGTCTTATGTAAGACACATTGTGTTAACATTAACATCAACAATGTCTTATGTAAGACACATTGTGTTAACATTAACATCAACAATGTCTTATGTAAGACACATTGTGTTAACATTAACATCAACAATGTCTTATGTAAGACACATTGTGTTAACATTAACATCAACAATGTCTTATGTAAGACACATTGTGTTAACATTAACATCAACAATGTCTTATGTAAGACACATTGTGTTAACATTAACATCAACAATGTCTTATGTAAGACACATTGTGTTAACATTAACATCAACAATGTCTTATGTAAGACACATTGTGTTAACATTAACATCAACAATGTCTTATGTAAGACACATTGTGTTAACATTAACATCAACAATGTCTTATGTAAGACACATTGTGTTAACATTAACATCAACAATGTCTTATATAAGACACATTGTGTTAACATTAACATCAACAATGTCTTATGTAAGACACATGGTGTTAACATTAACATCAACAATGTCTTATGTAAGACACATTGTGTTTTGATTGTACTAGTTGTTTTAAAATTAACATCAACAATGATTGTGTGGTGGTCCGATAAGCCATCAGAAACAGTAAACATCTGGATATTGTCATATGTTGAGCGAGTTATCACGAGGTCAAGCCAGTGGCCATAAATGTGTGTAGGGAAAGTCATGTGTTGTTTTAAGTCAAAGGTTAGGATATCGTCAAAGGTAGTGGTTGCTGCTGTACGTTTATCCAACTGAAGATCAAAATCACACAACATTTTTTTATTTAAAATGTAGAGTTGCCAAATGTTCCAGCCATTCCTCAATGCAGCCATACAACATATGCTGAGAAAGAAGAATATGAAATGTCAATACATATGAATTCAAAAGTAGAGTAATCAGGGCTTGAATGTGAACTTACTTTGAATTGGTCCGATAACAAAATGCCAACACCACCACCTCTTCCAACTGAACGTAGTCGATGATAAAACGTATAACCAGATGGGGAAATGTCAGCTATGCTAGCAGCAGGTCTTAGCCAAGTTTCAGTGATGGCAAGAATGTCAATCGTTTTTGAAAATAATAAGTCACTAAGTGATGCTGTCTTACCCTGAAACGATCAGACGTCTGTGATAGCAAACCTCATATTATGACTGATGGCAGATCCAGGATTGATACTAACGTCTCCTGCCACATGATAGTTCTCCTAATTAGCCCTAGAATTTGATTTCCATTCGAAGTAGCAATCCCACATTGCTCTGAAACTTTCATGTCAGCACTAAATGTTACTCCTAAGTCCTTTTCTTGTGTGGTTCTGCCTAGTACAGCATCCTCCATTTTATATTCTTCGTCCATGTCCTATGTGTTTCTTTCTAGACCGTTTTCTTTGTTTTTTCAAGGGAAAAAAATTATCGATGATACTCTCAATTTCATATTTTAGAATATTCCAACATTCAATTGCTGTCTTATTCATCAGCATGTTATTCCAATCTAGCTTTGCAAAGTATTTTCTCATATCTTTATAGTTACCTTTGTGGAAATTTCTCCTATACGGTTTTTTTATTTTTTACTTTCTGATTTTACATTGATGTCAAAATGTATTTGATTGTGGTCACTGTTACCCAATGGTTCATGTATTTTTACATTGTCCATGTTTCGGCAGTTTACCCAGTTTATTGTACACGTTTTAGCCGCTAGGGACTTGACCTCGTTAGTGACACGCCTCAGTGACCACTCGTCATTATTCGCCAGTCGCCGTATCGCCTGCTCGCCTGTTCGCCGTATCATTTATTCTAATTTAGCCACTGTTTCACGCACTAAATGTGAGTATAGAACTGTAGATTATTGACTTATAGTACACATAGTTGTATTTGTCGTAGTAATTAGAATGTATACATAGCTTAGTAATAGATTCGTTTGTTTCATAGCATCTATCGTATTACGTAAATCTAGCGAAAGTCGGCCCGCTGGCAGCACAGCTCTAAGCTTATTGTCCACGCCGCTACACGTGTTTATGTAGGTCATGTGCGCCTATCGCTGTTAGGCTACGTTCTATGTGCTATCCGCCTATATACAGTGCAGTATAATTGTGTTATTTCTAAAGTATAGTACTATTGTAGTTTTGATAGTTAGTCTAGTATGATGCGTAATTAGGCTTAGGCTTACTGTTAGCTTTATTTAATACACTTCGCCCTAACAAGTTAACTTATTGTTCTTATTATTCTTTGCAGTTCGAAAGATGTATTTTGTAACCAGTTAACGCCAATAAAACCTGTACGGAAACGAAACAGTGTGCATCGCCGAATTAGTCGAAATTTATGTAGCCTACTGAAAGTGCACTACGCCATGGAAGAAGTAGTTCGGGCCTACGAAGTCCTAAAGAAGACGCGCACGATCAAAAAGGGTCTGCTGACGAGGTGCGTCAACAGACTGCGCGCAGTTGTCGGCCAAGGAGCTGACGTACAGGCCGACACTGTAGATGATGCTCGACGCCGCGCACGACTCTTGCTTGAAGAACTCAATAACATCAACGTGCAGATGGAGACCGTCTTGCTGGAGAATGACATCGCAAGAGAAGACGACGAAGAAGGCGTCTCACGTCCAACGGCTCGCTTCGTCGATGTTGAGAGTAACGTTGAAGAAGTCACCGCTAGAGAAATAGAGATCGACAAGCTGCAGACAGGGTGGACGCACGATACGCAACCCGCCGACGCCAACGCCAACGCCGACGTTCTCGCCAAGACGCTCGAAGCACTGAGCATCATCACCGACAAGCTAGTCACCCCGAGAGAAAGCGCATCAATCCGCACGACAGGAATGCATCCGCCAAGATGGGATGGCCAAAACAAGAATTTCTACTCGTGGCGATTGCAGCTAGAACAATACTTCAACTCCGCTGGTATCAGCAAGGAGGCAGACAAGCTGATGTACATACTGCACGCCTCAGTTCTGCCGTCTCGAGTGACCGCCTCTATCGACAGCTGCACTGCTATGAGCGGCCCTAACGGAGTATGGTGCCGGCTAGAAGAGAAGATACCGAAGGCAGCTGTAGTCCAAGAAATCATCGCTGACATGGACGGCATTCGACCGATCAAACAGAATGCAGCATCAGAGATGAGAGCCGTATTGGATCGATTGACCGACTTTGCGCGACGAATCACGGAAATCGGCAATGAGAGCGAACTCGACTCGCCCACAGTGGTACGCATCGTAAGCAGCAAGCTGGAGCCAGAACTTTACTACGAGTGTGAACGCTGGATGCGACAGAACCACCCCGCAGAACAACTCTCCGTCAACAGAATCGTCGAATTTCTACGAGCAGAAACAGAGGCGCGTGAACGACTGATGCCAGCCAAATCGACCAGGACTGAGAAGAAATCGTCACTCCATCACGTCAACGGAACCGGAACGTCATTTACCGATCCGTGTATCTTGGGCTGCGGAGTTCACCACAAGTTTATCGACTGCCAGGCGTTTCAAGCGATGCAACCTGCACAACGCCGCGATGTCATCAGAACCGCCAGACGCTGTTTCAGCTGTTACGGTCGTCACCGAAGTAGCGACTGTACACGGCCGAAGCGATGCATCGAATGCGGTGATCGACATCACAGACTACTCAACTGTCAACCGAATCGCCAGTTGTCAGCGCCAACGTCAACGACACGTCGTGCCTCGCCACCTACGTCACAGATGAACCCTGCATCCGCCAGTTTTACGCCACAGCAAGGCGCCGCAACGTCAACGCCAACCTTCCTTGGTCACCTGTACGGGAATCAAGGCCGGTTCTCGCCGTCAACCTACGTGGAGGTTCGTGACTCGACTGGAGCGTGGCACAAGATAGTCGCTTTTCTCGACACCGGAAGCGACACCACCCTCGTGAGACATTCACTGGCAAAGCGACTTGGCATCACCGGCGATGATCAAGTCTTCCGTTACGGTGTGGCAGGGGGCGGAGTCAGATCTGAGAAGAGTGCGAGATACGTGCTTCGCGTGCGACCGGTGCAAAGAGACGCGAGCATCGCCTACGACATCATCGCCATGGGAATCAAGGTGCCAGCACACGACGCGCCCGCGATCGACAGCAGCCTGTTTCAACAGTACGAGTACCTTCAACCGGCGCGAGATTGCGTTCCATTGGCGAAAGAGAAAATTGACCTGTTGGTAGGATACGACCAGGCCTACCTGATCTCAACACTTCACACGATCTCCTCACCTACGAACGAAGCGCAACTACCGAGTGCAGCCTGCACACGGTTGGGCTGGGTGCTCTATGGTGGTCAGATACAGCCCCCAAGAGCCGTCGCTAGATCTGCAGTTCACCACGTGCAGCGACTCATCGAAGATGACATCAAGAAGCTGTTCTACTCCGACGTAGCGGGGGTCAAGCCGACGACCGCCTGCATCTGCAGTGACAAGGAACTAGCTGAATCGAAGTTTTTACTACACGCCAAGACAACTACTTCCATCACAAAGGAAGGAAGAATCAAAGTCTTCATGCCTTGGCGTGATGGATACCCTGAGGCTCTCCCTTTCAACAAGGAGAAGACAGTTGCCAGAATGTATCAGCAAGAGAACTCCTTGAGACGAAATGGTCGTCTTGAAGCATACAACGCCGAAATCAGAAATCTCATCACGCAGGGATTTGTACGTCCACTCACGATTGAAGAGACTCACGACGGGCGTGGTTGGTATCTGGAGCATCACGCCGTCTATCGAGAAGACAAGTCCACCACGAAGACCCGCATCGTCTGGAACGCCGCCGCACTGTTCAAGGGCGTTTCACTCAACGACGGCTTTCACAAAGGCCCCGACCTGCTCAACTCACTCATCTCATGTCTTCTCGCTTGGCGTCGCGATCGAGTCGCACTCGTGGGAGACGTGAAGAAGATGTTTAACCAGATCGAAGTTGCCGAACCGGACCAGATCTTTCACCGGTTCGTTTGGCGATTTGGAGATGAGTGCTCACCGCCAATCGCATTCCAGTGGATACGTCTACCGTTCGGGGAACGACCCGCACCGGACATCGCCATCAACTCCGTCAGAATCCTTGCTGAAATCGGTCGTCAATCGGAACCGATAGGAAGCTACATCGTCGACAACGAGATGTACATGGATGACATCAGCCACTCAACCGCCACTGCAGAAGATGCCATCAGAGCAAGAGACGAAGTCGATGCTGTCCTCGCCAGAGGGAAGTTTGACATCAAGACGTGGCATTCGAATCATGCAGCAGTAGATGACAACCCCGATGAGCCGACAATCGACGTCTTAGGTCATCATTGGGACAAATCACTCGACCTGTTTTCACTGAAGGCCAAAGATGTTGAAATGGAATCTGACCCGGTAACGAAGCGAACGATACTGAGTCTCGTCGCGAAGATATGGGATCCTCTGGGCGTGCTGTCGCCTGTCTCGTTAGCATTCCGCATCGACCTACAAGACTTGTGGCGCCGTGGTGTGTCTTGGGATGAACCACTCGACGACGACGACAAGCAGCGATGGAACACACACGTGATTCAGATGCAAGAGTTATTGAAGTTTCAAGTGCCTCGTTGTGTGAAGCCAAACGATAGCGTCGGCAAGCCGCAACTACACTGCTTCAGCGACGGAGGTGCGAATGCCTACGGTGCTGTTCTATGGCTACGTTGGCCACTCAGCAACGGCGCCACGACGACGACATTCGTCATGGCGAAAGCACTCGTCGCTCCTCTGAAGAAGAAGTCGATTCCACGGTTGGAGTTGATGGCCGCCGTCATCATGTCTCGACTCGCAAAGTTCATCGAAGACGTCATGGGCGGATTCGACTCTATACACTTCTGGGTCGATTCGCAAACCGTCCTGAAGTGGGTTCGCTCTGCCTCCGCCAACTTCAAACCGTTCGTGTCTGCCCGTATTCAAGAGATACAGGACACACACCCGCGCTTCATGGACGAGTTTCGCTACGTCCCGTCCAACATGAACACCGCCGACGCGCTCACGAAGCCTCTCTCAGTACGTGAACTCCAGTACTGGCATGAGGGACCGCTCTTCTTACGTCAACATGAAGACACGTGGCCGCAAGAGTCTACATGCGAACAAGACTCTGAGATTGAAGCCGCCACACGAATCGAAGGTCGCAACGAGAAAGCTCGCACGCCACGTCACCGCCGTATACATCATGTTCGCGCCAATGATGTATGCATCGCCGACATGACCATTGCAGACCGACTCGTCGCTCAAGTCAGCGAATGGGACCGCCTTACCCGCCACGTTGCGCGCTGGAGACGAATACTGCAACCGAGAGTTAACCGCGCCGATACCAGAACGATTGGAGCAGAAGAACTGAAGGACGCTCAGCAAGCGCTTTTCTTCCTCTGCCAGTCGGAGTTCCGAGAAGACTTTGCCGCGTGTCGCTCAACATTCGCCAGCATCGCTCCAGTGCTCGACGCCAAGGGCATTGTCCGCGCCGAGGGACGCATCGGACAGTTGCCTCTGCATCCTGATGTGTGCCACCCGATCATCCTACCAGGAAACAGTCCACTCGTCGAACTCTACGCTCGCCGAAAACACATACGATATCTACACCAGGGGTACCGAGTGGTGCTCGCAAACATCGCCAAGGAAGGAATCCACATCGGCAATGGGAAAGAACTGCTGAAGTCTGTGGCGAGTAAATGTCTGTACTGTCGCACCAGGCGGGAGTCCATGCTACAACAACAGATGGGCATCTTACCTGCCTTCCGAGGAAACCCCTGTACGCCACCGTTCGCCGCTGTGGCCGTTGACTTTTTCGGACCGCTACAGACAAAAGTCAGCAGAAACGTTACGACAGAATCATCTGTGATGATCGTGACGTGTACTACCACACGAGTCGTCCACCTGGAGCTAACCAGCAGCGCATCCACTGAATCATTCCTACTCGCGTGGCGTCGATTTGTCTCACGCCGAGGTGTACACCCGACGACAGTCTTCAGTGATCGAGGCAAGAACTTCCAGGGGGCGCAGCGACCGCTCCGTGATGCGATCGACTCGTGGGACGTTTCGCGTCTCAAGCGAGAACTCGCTGCCGAACGAACACACTTCGAGTGGCAGTTCAACGTGCCGAAGGCGAGCCACATGAACGGTGTCGTCGAGTCCCTCATACGTAGCTGCCGCCGAGGACTCGATGCTGCCGTCAACTACCTCAAGCGCCGATTCACCTTCGAGGAATGGCAGACTTTCCTCTCGGAGGTGATGTACGTCATCAACTCGAGACCGCTGTTTCCCGACGGACCTGATCCTGTCGGGTCACCTGCGGTCACCGGCAACGACATTCTTCACCCCTTCGACCAGCCAACGGTGCCGCAGCCCGTTGTCGAGGACCGTCCACATCCGCGAGAAGTTGTGAAAGCTCTGCATCAGCGTGTCCAGTTGTTCTGGGAGACGTGGCTGAGATTCATGCCGCCGCATCTCATCGCTCGCTCGAAGTGGTTTCACTCGCGGCAGAACCTGCAAGTCGGCGACTTGGTGCTTCTACTGGAGCCCGGGATGAAGGGCGCGGCCGCCCCACGCGCTCTGTGGGAACGTGCCGTCGTCACAGCTGTCCAGCCCGGTGATGATGGCCTAGTACGGAAGGCTACCGTGCGAACAGCCAACGCAAGGCTCTATGATCGGCCTATTCACAACGCTTACGAAGAAAATGAACGTTATCATATTGCAAACTGCTCTGTTTACCGCTAATGTTTTATATTTTTCCTTTTTTTTTCCAATTAGCTAGGCGGGAGTGTTTCGGCAGTTTACCCAGTTTATTGTACACGTTTTAGCCGCTAGGGACTTGACCTCGTTAGTGACACGCCTCAGTGACCACTCGTCATTATTCGCCAGTCGCCGTATCGCCTGCTCGCCTGTTCGCCGTATCATTTATTCTAATTTAGCCACTGTTTCACGCACTAAATGTGAGTATAGAACTGTAGATTATTGACTTATAGTACACATAGTTGTATTTGTCGTAGTAATTAGAATGTATACATAGCTTAGTAATAGATTCGTTTGTTTCATAGCATCTATCGTATTACGTAAATCTAGCGAAAGTCGGCCCGCTGGCAGCACAGCTCTAAGCTTATTGTCCACGCCGCTACACGTGTTTATGTAGGTCATGTGCGCCTATCGCTGTTAGGCTACGTTCTATGTGCTATCCGCCTATATACAGTGCAGTATAATTGTGTTATTTCTAAAGTATAGTACTATTGTAGTTTTGATAGTTAGTCTAGTATGATGCGTAATTAGGCTTAGGCTTACTGTTAGCTTTATTTAATACACTTCGCCCTAACAAGTTAACTTATTGTTCTTATTATTCTTTGCAGTTCGAAAGATGTATTTTGTAACCAGTTAACGCCAATAAAACCTGTACGGAAACGAAACAGTGTGCATCGCCGAATTAGTCCACTAATTCTTTTTGTGATGATAAAACTATATCTAATACATTTTCTCCCCTGGTTGGTTCTAGCACGTGCTGAGTAAAGAAGCTATCCTGAATTAAAAATAGAAATTATTGGTCCTCACCCACTGTACTCTCTAGAGATTTCCATTGTGTGTGTCCATGGTTAAAATTATGATACATTCTCCTTTACTAACTTCCTTTATAGCATTTGTTATTTTTTTTATCCTCTTCGTTTATGTTTGGACTTCGGTAAACTAATCCAATAGTTAATTTTTTATTTCCTGAAACTATTTTGCACCAAACAGCTTCATCGTAATCTGCTTTCCTTTCTAATTTTATTTCATAAGCCTGAATAGATTCTTTAACATATATAAAATAACTCCCCCTCCCCTTCTTCCTATTCGATCTCTCCTAAACATTACGTATCCTGTCAATCCTAATTCAGCATCTGTTATGTCTGTGTTGGCCCATGATTCGGTTATACCAATTATGTGACGGTCAATATCTTCTACCATAATGTTTAATTCGTTTTTCTTATTTACTATACTCATAGCATTTAAACACACGCATCTATGACCTGCTTCAGACATGTTTTTCGGACATTCTGTTATTGGTTTATCTGTACTAGTGGCCTCTTGCGCTTCTAGTTTAAATAGTGTTTACTACCAAAAATATTTGATATGCTACCCATACTGAGAGACCATCCACAAATACTGCTGCCCCCTTTCCACTTAGATGAAGCCCGTCCTTCATGTACATATCCGCCTTTCCAACAAAACTTCCCCACATATCCACACAACCAACTTCCTCTTCCCTACATGACTTCTCGACTAGCATGTTAATTGCCATCCCCCGGCAATTTTGATATCTATGACCCCTCCTTCCTATTACTGATAAAATCCCTGACAGTATTATCTGCCCAACCCGAGTCTGCTTTAGTGTTCTGACCCAATTCCTGTATTTCCTAACTATGGCAGTTGTACCCTCCCTTTCTACGTTATTTGTCCCTACGTGTACTAAAACAGATCCACCCTTGCCAGAACCCAAGATATTTTCTACCCTCTCAGTTATCGCCTCTATTTTGGCCCCAGGCAAGCAAACTACCACGTCATCTCCCTTGTTTAAGACTCTGTCGGTCTTCCTAACTATTGAATCCCCCACAAATACCCTCGCTCTCTTTCTCACCCCCTCTATCACTGCCTCGGAATAGCTCTTCCGATAGATCCCCTCCATCACATTCTGTCCTGTAGTCTTGTCACTTGGTGGCAGACTGTTGTCAGGCTCTCTCTCACTCATCAACCTGTCACCTTTCCCTCCCGTCGCCTGGCTAACTTGCGCCCCGTCGCCTTAACTATCGTCTCCTTACCCGCCGACTCCTTCGCTACTGTCTCACCCACTCCCCTTTCCTTCGATCCATTTGTCTTCCCTCCCATTTCTTTCCTTCTCGTCTCCTTTCGACCTGTCTCCCTACGTTTCGTCTCCTTACATCTTGTCTTCCTACGTCCCGTCTCGTTACGTCCTGTCTCCCTACGACCTGTCACCTTACCTCCCCTCAGCCTCCTCCTAGGCATCTCTCTCGTCGTCTTCCCCCACTTTATCGTCTACTGTCCCCCCACCAGAACCACTGGCGCAACCCACCTGCTCCCTTCCCACCACTGCCACAACGAGCAGCCTCAGCTGTTCTAACTTCACCTCGAGTTCCTTCATCCTCGTACATCCCCTACATTCAAAACTAAAACTATTCATCTGTTCAATATCGGCTTTACTTTCTCGCAGATTTTGATCGAATTGCATTTGACCCCTGTCGACTTGACCCCACGAGTTTAGCTAGTAACGTTTGTTACTTCATTTCTTTTGCACTCACGTGAATGCGGAACTCCGAGTGTGTACAGTTTCATTATGAATCCGTTAGATGGCGCCGCTTGATTACGTGTCTCGTTTTAAAGACTCAAACTGCTTTAATCTGGAGTCGATTTCAGACGCATAAACAATCTGGAAGGTCGTATGCCAATTCTGAACCTACTGTGGCGCACTGGTTTGTTTCAAGCGGACAAAACACCAATGTTGTAGCCTATTCAATCCGGGACACACTGGTTACGTTCTCCCTGAATCAAGGGCATGAGTTGGATTAATCTGCACAGATGGTTCAACAGCTGCCATACCAACATAGTAACGACATATAATTATGAAGAAAGTAAACTTCTATAGCGCCGTATTTCTGGACAAACTCCATTAAGAGGCACTTAAAGTACATAGGTGATAAGTAATTAGTTTAATAAATTATAAATAATTTCTTTTATTACGCATATATGCATAGTAAATTTTCCGCGTTGTTGCTAAAGTGGTTTGCGTTAGTAATACATAATGTTTTCCAATAAAAATTAATTGTTAGTATACATAGTATAACTAAAATGGAATAACGTGTGTGATTATTTTCACGTACATATATATATGGTGTGATTTTGAGCGCTGTTGCTGTAAATCGAGGCTATAATTAGTATCGAGACTATAGGGGTCAGACCACAGTATAAAATTGCATTGGTGGCCATGTTAACGTTTTGTCTGATTATAAGAAAACATGATCACTAACAATTCTTCAACTTCTTCACAGAAACCGCCATCATCTCATTGACATGCTGATCAAGTTTTGTCAAAATCACATACCTCCAGCTCTTTTAAAACGCCCCGACGTGCGATGCCCCTCAATTTTTTTTTACAAAAATCAATGAGCAACTTTGTATTGGCAACTAAGCGATATCTCATTTGATATACATGTATTGTTTTTTATTGTATTTTTTCTTGATGAGCAAGTTTGTGCTGGCTGCCAAGCTACTTTTCATTGATTCATATTGTTTTCTTTTGGTACAATTATTAAATGACCTTTACCAACAATCACTCTTTGTGTGTTCCTGTAGCAAACGAGCTCAGTGTTCTGCCATTAAGCATCAGCAGGGTATAAATACCCATGTATTCATGCGCCCACGTGGCCCATAGCAGAAAATAATTTCCCATAAATCCCTCCGCCTGTTAAACTCTAAAAAAATGCACTATTTTACAGCCAATAGCTTCTACAAAGAAACCTGTGAGTGTGCCTGCCCAATTGCATTTATGTCACATCGTATGAATTGTTTAAATTCACATATCAAAATTGAATACGCCCTACATTCGTGAAACAATAAACAGGAAGGTCAACTGTGGTCCTATATACTATAGCGTGGTCTATACTCCAAACAGCCTAATCTTGAGCTAACGCAGGAGTTTGGACCAACGGCTTTTAGTGTCTCTTCCGAAAGACACGGGCAAAGTGGGGTGAACGAAATTGCCCAAGCTTCGAAACAGCGGAGGTGGAATCGAACCACCGTCCTCTCGATCGACAGGCGGGTGCTCTAACCATTAGATCACCGTCCTCTCGATCGACAGGCGGGTGCTCTAACCATTAGACCACCGTCCTCTCGATCGACAGGCGGGTGCTCTATCCATTAGACCACCGTCCTCTCGATCGACAGGCGGGTGATCTAACCATTAGACCACCGTCCTCTCGATCGACAGGCGGGGGCTCTAACCATTAGACCACCGTCCTCTCGATCGACAGGCGGGTGCTCTAACCATTAGATCACCGTCCTCTCGATCGACAGGCGGGTGCTCTAACCATTAGACCACCATCCTCTCGATCGACAGGCGGGTGATCTAACCATTAGACCACCGTCCTCTCGATCGATAGGCGGGGGCTCTAACCATTAGACCACCGTCCTCTCGATCGACAGGCGGGTGCTCTAACCATTAGACCACCGTCCTCTCGATCGACAGGCGGGTGCTCTAACCATTAGACCACCGTCCTCTTCGACAGGCGGGTGATCTAACCATTAGACCACCGTCCTCTCGATCGACAGGCGGGTGCTCTAACCATTAGACCACCGTCCTCTCGATCGACAGGCGGGTGATCTAACCATTAGACCACCGTCCTCCCGATCGACAGGCGGGTGCTCTAACCATTAGACCACCGCTCCCCACTTTAATTACAGCATCGTGTTTATTGTATTTTTTATTTTCAGGAGTAAATATAATAACATCAGTTTTATTTATGTTTAATAATAGCTTGTTACAATTAAACCTAGCTGATATCTTATCGAGTTCCGAATTTACTTGTTCAATAAGCCTAGTACAATTTGTGTGCGAGTGAAACATATTTGTGTCATCTGCAGATAATATGAAGTTAAATATATTTGTTGTCTTAACAATGTCGTTTCGCATGGCGATTCGAGATGCTGCCATTGCGCCCTTAGCTACCCTGAGAATTGGTCAAGTAGTCGACACCAGAGCTGCGGATGCCGTACATAATGAAAATAGGGACGAAAGCTTTGGAGACGGCGAAACAGATGCTACAGACGCGGTGGATAGGGATGCCGACACACCAGAGAACTAGGAGATTCAGCAAAGATTATAAATTATGCTAACTCAGACATACACGTAAAATATGTTTAACTGCGCCTACCAATTAAGCATTGTACTAACGATTATGTGTTTGGTGATAAAGCCTTGGGAAATTCAGTTGACTATAATTTGAATCGAGGCAACCATGTTAATGGCCATCGCAAAAATTCAAATAATGTCCTACCTCGTCATATATTTCTGAATTTGTTTTCTCTAATATTTCAGCGATATAACTTTTGATGATAATTATTTTTCAAGACCAATTATATAGAAGACGTCATTCGTGGAAAAAAACGACAAAACATTAGAACTATATTTAGATGAAAAATTATACATTCAATATAACAAGTGTAAGATCGTCAACCAGACACAGATAGGCTGATTCTCCAAGTGATAAGGAAGAGACAATTTATCGAGTGAACATAGCCTACGTGTCGATTCAAGTGGACAGGCATGGCTAATAACATCATGTTCGAATGTGTTGCAGGTAGAAGGATTACTCGAAACAAGCAATGCCAGCATATGCAATGCTGGAGTAGATGGTAAAAAGAACAGAAACATAGAGGAAGAACTAAGGATAAGCGCACAGCGCTTACAGCTTGGGAGAGAGGGAGAAAGAGAGAGGGGGGAGGGAGAGAGAGAGAGAGAGAGAGAGAGAGAGAGAGAGAGAGAGAGAGAGAGAGAGAGAGAGAGAGAGAGAGAGAGAGAGAGAGAGAGAGAGAGAGAGAGAGAGAGAGAGAGAGAGAGAGAGAGAGAGAGAGAGGTTTGAGCTAAATAGGGATGAGAGTCAGGAGAGACTGAAACTAGAACGGGCTGAAAAACAACAGCAGATGAAAATGCAACAAAAACAATCCCAAATGATGATGGAGATGTTGCGAAACAAAATCAATTCCTCACATGTTTGCTAAACTACGATGTTCACTGATTCGTGCCTGCAATTGTATTGTTGTATCACTGTAGTTTATTTGTAAGGGTTATGGCAGTGATCCATAATAATAACTCTTAGAAGATGATGATATGGAAACATAATATCATATTAACATTTTATTATCACCCACAGTCGTGTGTGTGTGCTACATTTGTTTATTATATATTTCGTCTTTGTACAGCTACAAATTTAGTAATTAAACTAGTCGCCTGGTTGGACGGTTACCAATTTGTACAATAAAATGACAAATTGAAACTGCGTTATACTCGTATCATAATTATGTCTTTACCCTCATTTCGTAGCTTTGTGTATATGCGTGCATGCATGCACAAGCAATTGGCATATGTACTGATCCAAAGTATAATATGACGTGGTTACAGAACGTAATTACAAATCACTCGTAGTAAAAATAGACAATTAAAACATTTATTAATGTTAGATACACAGACCCACAGCTGTACATTATATTGCCACATTGTTATATAAATACCTGACTGTGAAATGTGAAGCCGCACGTTTGTTTAATTGAGGTCTGGGGTTGATGAATCGAATCACTGGTGAATCAACGTCAAACTAGGAATTCCTGGTGTTGTCGAATTGACATGTTTTAGAGTCAGTTTGTCAACAGACACGTGTTTGCTTACCGCAGGTAGTCTTCTAGGGAAGGGGGTTCAACGTCAAAGTACCAACTCGTAATGTTGACGTAGAGGCACGGTTTACAATTTGTCAACAGGGAAGCGACAACGTAATACTTAGCAAAGAGGATAGGTATAACTATAAGATTTTTTTTAAGTCAGTGAAAGCGAAATTACCTGCAATGTCTGCAAATCCCCACTCGACACACTGACGCAGCGGTGTCATGGATTTGTTCAAGTTTGACTGCTGTAGAGTGGTTTGTGCACCTCTGTGTGGTGCCAGCTGAACGGCAGCAACGGATAGGCAGGATCACCATATAAGTAATAGGGTTCCCATAGATACTGGAGAATTCTACTCTCTTGAAGCATGTAAGCTTCATGACGACGCCCTTCTACTAGTCCGTACAGGTTGGCAATCAATCCACGTAGTACCATAATTGCTTGAAATTTTAGCATATGTTGACGTTTATGCCCACTGTAGCACTGTTCCTGTTCATGTTGTGGGCGGCAGATATTTATGCATGTTCCGTCCACAAATCCCCAACATTTGTTAAGGTGGAGAACTCTTGCGGGTCACAGCATTGGCATATCTCTGTAGGTGGGCAATATCTAGCTATTCCTGATCGAGATTTTTGAGGCGTGTAGCCGCGTACAGAACCTCTCATGAATAAAGTCAATCATGACGTTAAATATTTAGTTCTGATGCACTACGATCAAACATTTCTTCCATATCAAGCGACTTGGATATGCCAGGCGGCGTAGCATTATACAAAGTCCATCAATGCCAACAAACACCGTCCTGTTTGGCAACGTCATGTTGTCAGGGATGTGCAGGCACTTTTCTGTCGACTCAGATCGTCTTTTTTGAATCTAAAAATGTTCCAACAATACTCATTGCTGGCATCATTGAAGCAAAAACGTCTTTTTTCGGAAGCATGTTGTACCTTGTCGTGCAGATGTTGTTCCTTGTCGTGCAGATGTTGTTCCTTGTCGTGCAGATGTTGTTCCTTGTCGTGCAGATGTTGTACCTTGTCGTGCAGACGCTGCGGGGCAATTACCATCGCGTCGTCAGCTAAGCTCAGTATAGCATTGTTCTTATTTGTATAAGAAGAAAAACATATCATGTTTGTTACACCATTTATTAATGGTAACCATTATGGTACCATAAGTTATGGTATCATTTTTTTAAACAATAATTTTTAATAGCTAACATAATGGTGCCATACGTTATGGCATAACAGGATTTTACATTGTTTTCTTGGCCTGATCGTACCAGTAGCAGTGCTTGTGTGTCACTTTTCTCATTTATCGTTCCGCCTTCTTGCGTTTATAGGTTGCGAGAAAGGTTAAATAGTTTCGTTAAAGCAAGTCGTGTATATTTATGTATTTCGTGCATGCATATTTAATTTTAGTAACTCATAAACTGTCATTGCAGACGAAAATACAAATACCAGCGGGAGTCGATAGTAGGCCCGTCCATTCACTGTGCGTTTTGCTAAGGCTGTTTTATTAGACATCAACGCCGGATTTGGCACAAAGGCCAATTTTGGTGTACCTGTATGGGTTCGCGTCGGCGTTCGGCGCTTAAATATAGTTGTAATCCTCTCTAATATTATATAAACACCAAGACACAACAATGTGAATATATTACTTTCAGGAGAACCGTCAAGTCTAATTTACATTTATCAGAGGCAACGTTTTTACGATGTGACATCAACTTTGTCTGGTGACGTCGCCGTCGTGGTTGCGGCGCGTCTGTTGCTTGCAGCGATGTATGGGCGGTGATGTATGTTCGGTGATGTATGTGTGGCGATTACGTGCGGCGGTGTACATGTAGTGGTGTACATGCGGTGATGTACGTGCGGTGATGTACGGGCGGCGTAGTCGTGTGTGTGTGTCCGTGATGCGGCGTGCGTGCGTGCGTGTGTTCGTGCGTGTGCTTGGTCTTGGAATTATGTTATATATGTATATATGTATATATGTATATATATATATATATATATATATATATATATATATATATATATATATATATATATATATATATACGTATATACATATACATATATATATATATACATATATATATATATATATATATATATATATATATATATATATATATATATATATATATATATATATATATATATGTATACATATATATATATATACATATATATATATATATATATATATATATATATATATATATATATATATATATATATATATATATATATATATATGTACACACACTAATAAATGTCATTGACAATTGTAATGTTATTGTTTTTAGGAATTCATGATTTCATTGAATATTGAAAACATTGCATAACTTCATGAAATTATCAACTGGTTACTAAAATAACAGCTTAAAATACCTCAATTAATTGTTAAAGTGATTACTTAGGGCATTTAATGTGGATGATTATATACTTGCCAAAAAAGTATGTTGTAGTCATCCTGTGTGTTCACGGCAAACAACGCTGGTGGTGGATGGCCGCCAAAGCTGTCCTTTTGTCTTTTACTCAACGAATAGCTATTACCCAAGTTTTGCATTTGGCCCTGTCTGTCGGAAACTCGTGCCTCCTCTGTTGTGACATACATTAACACAACAGCAAGTAGGCTTCACGCGAGAGGAAAGTAGATTCAAGTGTCTTTATGTTTGTTCGGCAAGCGTGATAGGGTAAACAAGGTGGTGATTGAAACCCGGAAGTTGATCTGAGGACAGGTATGGTGCGCTCCTGTCGTGAGTTACTTGCATAATCCGCCATTTTAGAAAGTCTCCCATTCACGGCGGTACAGCCCTCGTGTCATAGAAAAGGTTCAGTTTGGCTGCATCTGTGAACAAATGTAAAGGAACGTGGAAGTAGAAGGCGACGTAATTTTTAATGTAATTGTTAGTTCCCGTCTGATACAGCGTCCTATGACTGGGATATGCCTCTTCCCGCCCGTTACCACAGCGTCATATGACTGGGACACATGGTTTTTCCCACGCCTCTTCACATCCGATATTACAAGGTTCTATGACTGGGACACAGGTCTTCCCGCGTCTCTTCCCGTCCGATACTACATCGTCCTATGACTGGGACACAGGTCTTCCCGCGTCTCTTCCCGTCCGATACTACATCGTCCTATGACTGGGACACAGGTCTTCCCACGTCTCTTCCCGTCCGATACTACAGCGTCTTATGACTGGGACACAGGTCTTCCCACGTAACTTCCCGTCCGATACTACATCGTCCTATGACTGGGACACAGGTCTTCTCCACTGAAGCCTCCATACGCACGCACACGCGCGCGCGCGCGCGCGCACATATGTGTGGGCGTGTAGATATATATATATATATATATATATATATATATATATACAATATATATATATATATACAGTATATATATATACATATATATATATATATATATATATATATATATATATATATATATATATATATATATATATATATATATATATATATATATATATATATATATATATATATATATATATATATATATATATATATAATCGTGTACAATAACGCACAAAAGTAATTATCAGAACGAGGGACAACCGAAGATTTATGGTGAAAATGCCATTTGGAATAAATGTCTTGAGTTTTTTCAGAAGATTCCAGACCTTAGACGCAACGACAGAGAAAGCACGTCTGCCTATGTTAAGTTTTGTTTTAGGCACAATACGCTGTTGTGAAATTGATGATCTGAGCTGCCTAGGGATATTTGAAAGATGCAGGAGACTAGCCGAGTAGGGTGGTTGTCGTGTAGATAGAGCACGATATGTAAGAGTGGACAGCTTACAATTAATTCGATAATTTACAGGAAGCCAGTGTAACTGTTTAAGTAGTGGTAGTGCTGGTGAAAACCGAGGTGCCACACGTGCCAGATAATTTTTTACTCCAAGTCTCTTTTAACAATGTTATTAAGTAGTGAATTACAGTAGTCAAGGCGGCTACTAATTAGCGCTGTTGGTATTGTCTTAGCTGTAGAAATAGATATGTGACGCCGAATTCGACGGATATCACGTATATGATAGAAACAATTTGCGTACTTGAGAAATATGCTGGCGAAAGTCAATGTCAAAGACAACACCTAGATTACGAACATCTGATGGCGATGTATCACTGCCAAGCAGTTTAACTCGAAAATGGCTGATGACCCTATTTCGTTGTTGCTTAGTGCCAATAATAATAGGTCTGTTTTTTTCTGGATTAAGCTTTAGCGTACTTGATTCCATCCAAAACAAGATGTCAGTGAAACAATCGCTTAAAGTCGAAACAGATTCTTGTTGATTGTGAAAGTAATATATAAACCTGTTTTTCATCACCATACAGGTGACGACTAAGATTATGATTAGTAGTAAATTGGCAGAGCTAACCAGAACAGGGCCAAGGACGGATCCTTGTGGCACTCCGAATGGAAGGTGTTGTGGGCAAGATAGTGTGCCAAATATGTTAATGCTTTGGTGTCTGTCTCAAAAATATGATTTGAACCATCGATCGAAATGTCAAAGTGTCTATGAAGGCGTTGTGAAATGATTAAATGATCAAACGTATCGGAAGCGTCCGAGAGCTCTACTAAAGTGACTACTGTGAGTTTCCTATTGTCCATGTTGTCAACTATATAATTGTGTATCTTGCGAAGAGCCGTTTCGGTAGAGTGGAATTGTTTATATGCAGACTGTAGCTCATTTGATAAGTGATGTTTATAAATATGTTCATGAAGGCGATTAGCAACTATTTTATCCAATACGTTTGACAAAAAAAATTAGATTAGAGATAGGACGATCCTTCTTTAGGTAATTTTTACACAGAGTTAGTGTTTTAATAAGAAGATTTACAAGAGCTTGTTTGAAACAACTCTGCCCTTCATTGACAAGTTTATGATAGTAGTGGTGGGAAAGATGAGTCGATTGATACAGCTTTCTATTAGAAGTGTTGGAAATGGGTAAATATCACACGATATATATATATATATATATATATATATATATATATATATATATATATATATATATATATATATATATATATATATATATATATATATATATATATATATATATATATATATATATATATATATATATATATATACATATATATATATATATATATATATATATATATCGTGTGACCTATATATATGGTCATTTCTCACAAAGCGTTCACAAATGGAGCTCAGAGGGGAGTAAAATATAAATGTATTCGTAAAGTTTCGTACTTTTTTCATATGAAGCTAATTAGGAAACAAGATTTGGCAGACTAACTACTAAAATTGAGCATTTGACAACTATGTGGAATTGTATGTAGTTGTAAGTCCTAAAGATCTGAAACCGTACGTCTGCACAGTTCCTTGTAGTTTGAAAGGTCATTATACTTATTTAACATATAATTACTTGTGGTATTTCACTTTCTATACATTCACGATAATACATTTGCGCTTGGGACTAAGTAAGACTTATTTGTGGCACGTTTTTCTCTGCTTGGGGTAGCCTTGAAGTCATTTGCACAATCCGACTCTGGTGATTTTTGAACGTGACATTATATTATCAGATGCCATTACAAGGTAAAGGTTTGTTGTAACTTAAAAATGCATTCACTGAGAAGTACATAACGTGATATGCCTCTCGAACATATGTTCCAAGATAATAGAAGCTGTCTTATTCAACAGAACGGATACGTACTTACAAACTACTTATTCAACAGAACGGATACGTACTTGCAAACTACGCCACATCAGTTTGGGTTTAAGTCCAAACATGGAACGGAGCTACGTGTGTTTGCATTTAAGGAACTACTAAGTTTTTACACTAAACACGGTCCTGCTATGTATGTCGCCTTTCTTGGTGCTTCAAAAGCATTTTATCGAGTCAATCGATATAAGTTTTTAAAGAAACAAGAACAATGCGATATACCGAAATATATTTTAAGAGTACTCAGCAATGTCAATGAGTTCCATAACCAATGTCAATGAGTTCCATAACCAATGTCAATGAGTATGTGTCCGAAGGGGATGTACCTACTCGGACTTCTTCTCAGTGGGTAACAGTTTTAAGCAAGGTGGGCAGTTATCCCCTCTACTTTTTAACATTTATATAGACAGTCTGAGTGTACAACTGCACAAACAACTTATTGGTTGTAGTCTTCGTACAATGGCGGTTAATCACCTGATATACGCAGATGACTTACTTCTGTTGGCGCCTTCCAGAAAAGTTGAAAGGACTATAAACATTACTTTACTATGTTGCACCTACGGATGGTAAATACCTGGTCACATACTTTGACTCTAGAAATGCAAATATTATTGCTATGGAAGTGACCTTAGCCTAGGAGGAAAGAAGTCAAACATCATACATAATTGCTACTCTAGACTTAGAGCCACTGGCACTTGTGGTTTTCGCTGCCACCGGTGATTTTCGATCCCACTTCCAGTTGCGCATGCGCAACGTGTTCAATACACAATTTCCTTGATTCTTGTAGTACGGTATGTAACGGTATGCTAGCATGTGAAATGACTAAAAAAAATTAATAAATGTGTGTAAATGTTAGTGGATGTTTATGTATGTGGCGGCCTGCTTGAACTTGTCTTTAATTTCGTTGTATTTAGCCGTCTATAAAACCATGCAGAAACGCTTTTACGCCATCTAAGTACCGCTTTTAGTTGCATTTTGTCGCATTAAACCAGGTATTTTCAGGCTATCTGGTGACAATACAGCTACACAAGTGTGCGCACTTTGTGTTTTGTATTAAAAAACATACAAAACTTTGTTGATCTCGATGCTTGTGAACAATTATTTGTGTTAAATTCATATAAATCAGCGATTAAAAAAACCGGAAGTAAAAAAAATCATAAATCAATGATTTTTTTTTTTGAGTGATTTAAATCATGAATTAAATCAATGATTTAAATCAAATGATTTAACTCAAACAACCCTGGTTTAAGGATAATTTATTATATAACTATCATAGTTCAGTATTGATAATTTTGCTGAGCTGGGTTGGATCTTTCCTCGAGCAAAATATATTAGTATCATCAGCGAAAAAAATGAATTTTAGTAATGCAGAAATATTACAAAGTTCATTTATATAGAGTATAAATAGTTTTGGGCCCAGAATAGAACCTTGCGGTACCCTACATATCACATTTAATAAATCCGAATTGTTATCCTCAATGCTAACATACTGTAGTCTATTATGCAAGTAACTTTTTAGCCACTCATTGGCCATTCCTCTAATTCCATAAGATTATAATTTTCTGAGTAATAAATAATGATTAATTGTATCAAATGCCTTTTTCAAATCAATAAAAAAACACCAATAGTGCATTTAATGGTCCAAGGCAGTAGTAATGTTTTCAGTTAGCTGTAACAAAGCCATTGATGTGGACATACTTGTCCTAAACCCATATTGACTACTACTTAAAATGTCATACTTTTTAATAAATTTATCTAGCCTAACATTAAATATTATTTCTAAGATTTTAGAAAATTACAGAAGTAGAGATACAGGTATATAGTTAGTAAAAACATTTTTTTCACCAGATTTATATACAGAGATTACTTTGGCAACTTTCATTTTACTGGGAAATACACCACTACTGAACACTATCAACATTGTCATAACCTGTAGACTTTTTATTTTTACAACTTTTGTCAATATTAGTTACTTCATTTTCTTCAACCTTAGCTAAGAACATGGTGTTGGAATTAGTGCCTTGTAAATAATCAAGCACACTTATGTTTTCATTGGGTACCCTAATGTTTCTTGCAAGATTCGGCCCTACATCTACGAAAAAATCATTGAAACCATTAACAATATCTGTTTTGTTTCTAGTTAACCTATCATTAGTAATAAAAGAATTTGGGTAACCTGAGTGCTCTTGTCGTTTTTTATAATTGAATTAAACATTTTTAGTGTACCCTTTGTATTGTTTTTTTCTTTGACCAATATTTTATTGTAGTTTTTTCACAAAATCTAAGAATAGAGGTTAGTTTATTTTTGTAACTTTTATATTTTCATTCAGATTATTTTGTTCTATACCACAAATACTGTGTGTACAGATTATTTTTCTTTTTACAAGCATTCCGCAAACCTCTGGTGAACCAGGGTTTGTTCTTAAAAATTGGTTTGTTATTACATATTTTCTTAATTGGACAGTTCTTATCATACAGTCCAGTGAATATGTCTATAAAGTTCGTGTAGGCTATATCTGCATCGGTTTCGTTTAAAACAGTTTCCCAATTTACTAAAGAGAGATCATTGTTAAATGATTATATACAACCATTATTAAATTTTATGATGAATCTATATTTTATCAGGAATTCTATTTATATCGATATCTGAATAACTGCACGCACAAAATACAGGTAAGGGATCAGTAATATAATTTATAAGTAACCCGCTAGTAATATTACTGTTCAATTCATTTGTGAAAATGTTATCTATTAAAGTTGCACTACTATCTGTAATTCGGCTTATCAATTAAGGGATATATACATCTCCATAAAATGTTGAGTACCCTTGTTATTATTATATTTTAGAAGATCTATATTGAAATCCAGTTAGCCAATAAAAATATCTACACTTGTTCCTGGAGATCTATATATACAACTAACGATAATATATGTTATATGTATATAATATAACATATAACATATAACATATAACATATAACTTCACTTATATCCCTTTCAAGTAACGCCTCTAACGAGTGAATATGCAATGACTTAACCTATATGAAAAGTTTATGTTTTGAAAAGTTTGTCAGTTGAAATTTAATGATACGAAAGTTTGTAAGTTGGAAGTTTGCATATTTGTAAGTTGGAAATTGAAAGTTTGTAACATGAAGTTTGCAAGTTGAAAGTTTATATTTAGAAAGTTTGTAACATGAAAATTTATGTTTTGAAAGTTTGAAAGTTGTAACATGAAAGTTTATGTTTTAAAAGTTTATGTATTATGAAAGTTTGTAACATGAAAAGTTTATGTCTTGAAAGTGTGCAAGTTTATAAGTTGAAAGTTTGTAATTTTGAAGTTTGTAATTTGAAAGTTTAGGATATGAAACTTTGTGACATGAAAGTTTGTGGTGTGAAAGTTTGTGAGTTGACTGTTTATGTTTTGAAACGTTTATATTTTGAAAAGTTTGTTCTGAAGGTTTGTCAGTTGAAAGTTTAGGATATGAAAGTTTGTACTTTGAAAGTTTGTGATATGAAAGTTTAGGTTAAAAAAGTTTGTAATTAGAAACTTTGTAACATGAAAGTTAGTGATGCGAAAGTTTATGATATGACATTTTTTTTAAAGTTTATAATTTGAAAGTTTGTCAGTTGAAAGTTTAGGATATGAAACTTTGTAACATGAAAGTTTATGCGTTGACCGTCTACGAGTTAAAGTTTATGACATATCCCACTGGGTATGACAGAGACAGCCGACAGCACTATCACAATTACTGACCACGTTCTGGTCTATATAGTCGGCCATATCCACCAGCAGCCAAGGGAACAAGTAAAAACGGTCGTTTTATCGCACTTCACAAAGTGTGAAATTTTACCCTCGAAACACGCCCTTTGGTGGGAAGCATATAAGCCTCTGGTTGCCCTTGACAAAATCATCCACAGAATGGACACAACATACAGGAGTTCTGAAGACGCGAACACTGACGACATATTGAACGCGTTAGCGAAAGTGCTTGCTGTGAAAACTCCCCCTATTGTGATGTTAAACGCACATGACATAGTGCGGCTGCCCAGACACTATCCCGGTGAGTTGCTGGAGCCGTCAATAGCGGAGCGGCTGGCGGTGGTGGAAAGCCAGTTGCGACAACTCGGTGATAGCGTCAGCACGAACACAGAAAAACGTCTGCGCAGGAGGGTGATCTAACTACACTCACAAAGAAAGCCGCGCGCATCCCCAGTCAGTCTTACGTAGAAACACTAAAGACTGCTACTGGCGAGCAGCAAAGCAAACTGGCTGTGAAAATACCACCGGCCAGCACCGATCATTCGCGAAAACATCGGATGAGAAAAGTGGAATATGGGACTGTGAAACGAGTGAGTCAAAGGTCGTTGACTCGACTACTCAAGCAAGCAGTCAACACGACATCTCGTTGACGATGTTGCCACGCAAGAATGCAGCGATGCCAACTCCATAGCACGTGACTCTGATAAACCCTTCGAGGTTCCCGCTATCTCCAGCCCAAGAACGAGAGGCGCAGCACTCATAAAACACTGACTGGACCGGCTGCCTCTTCAGACACATTCATGGCAGACAGAAATGATAATTCGGTTAGAGAATTGTTTGTCTCACGGGTGTCTAAAGAAGTTAAGCCGGATGATTTAAAGAACTATGTGGAAAGCAAGAACTTCACTGTTTTGAATGTTAAATGTGTATCACACAATGAGGCTAAACTAGCTCATTCAAATTGACAGTATCTGTCTCTGAATTTGATCAGCTGTTTGACAGTAGTGTATGGCCAGATGTCATCAGCGTTCGTAGATTTCGATTCAAGAGCACGCGTAGTATGTCCTGACTTAATTATTTTCTGATATAATCTACGCATTTTCTTATAGCTAGCAACCTTACTATTTGTAGTTATAATGTTGCTGGCTTTGGTCCAGACAAGCCTGAATATTTCTCGGAACTCATCAAGGCACATGATTTTGTTTTACTTCAGGAACATTGGTTAAGCAAATCACAATTTCATAGAGTTAAAAACATACCCCGCGATAATAATGTTTTATTTCACGATGTTTCTGGAATAGATAATTATGTGTTTTTAAGTGGCAGAAGATAGGGTGGATTGTTCCATTTTATGGAAATATTCCTTAAACTGTATTGTTTCCCGAGCCATAATGAACTCTAATAGAATATGTGCAGTTAATAGAACATCACAAAGCATGTCATTATTACTTTTTATTGTGTACATACCATGTGATGTCAGATCAAATGATGATATGTATTACGACATTTTGAGTGAAATTGTGAGTGTATATAACATTACTTCCAATACTGCTCCGAATGGTTCCCGAATGTTGCACCGATCGTCAGACTGAGTATGTGCGCTGTCGACTCGCCGGTCGCCCGTGGGCCAGCACCGAGCCATGCTGCATCGCATGCAAAGCGTACAATAAGAGGACACCAGGTCTGTTCAAGGTGGAGTAGTCCGGTGACGGGTTCGTGTGGTTGCATCCAGCAGTTCGAGGAAGGGTTGCCGAGTGCGACCTTGTTCGATTCGGCAACGAGGAACCTTGTCATCATAGACGATCTGATGGCTGAAACGGACGAACGAGTCACGACCTTGTCATCACAGAAACACGCCCATGCTGTATTTCGTACAGAACTTGTTTCCTAAAAACAAGGACAGTCGCACCATCAGTCTGAACCCTCAAGTACATGGTGGTGTTCAGGAACCCTGGTGATGCGTCACAGATGTCGCCCTTGGCTCGTCAGATGTATCCGGGGCGCGTGAAGTTCGTACAAGAGGCTTTCAAAGACGATACGTTAATACCGTACGGTTAACTATTGGTCGAGCTCAAACTGGAGACACCCGAGGATATGCGTCTGCGCACGACCTTACTTCCAGACGACGGTGTGAAGAACGTGTACTTGCCAAAGGTATAAATAGAACGAGCGCATGGTTCGTCTCTTCATTCGCACGATGTCCGAACTCGTGAAGAGACACATTCTGTGTATACAGGAACAGAATAGATACAAGAGCACCAAACTGAAAAGAGCCATCATCGCCGACGCCGATCTTCTTTGCGCACTGGCCGAGTGTGCCTACAACATATTGAAGAATAACATTCCGCTGAACGACGCACAGAGGCAGCGGCTGAGAAAGTACAGAAAACAATTACGCGAGTTGTCTGGGAGACGGGTGCCCGCTGCCAAGAGGAGACGCATCTTACTACAACAGCAGGGACAGAGCGGGGGCTTCCTATCGGCCTTCCTAGCGCCGTTGGAAAGTTCAATCTTTATTCCCTTGCTCAGAGAGGTGCTTTTCAAGAAGATGGAACACGCTCGGAAAATGGCTTTGGTGGACCCGCGACTGCTAGACACCCTTTGTTCGCAACCGTCAGCACCACCACCGACGAATACCATAGATAAGAAGGTACAAGACCTCGATGACGAGATGATGTCCATCTTCGATAGAAAGAACCTTGACGACAGGGACAAGGTCATGTTGTATAACCAGGTCTTGCAGCGGTACAACGCCTTATCCGATAAACGTACCAAAGAACCGATAAGCGTGGTCGCGGTGAACGAGTCGGTACCATCAGCAGCAGCAGTGGCTCCTAGAGAGGGTTGTAGCGGTATAGAGGCCGACGTCGTGGACACCGTTCTCAAGACCATGCAAGCCAAAGCCAGACGATTGATGGAGCATTTTAAAAGAGATATCACTTGGACCGCTCGTGGCCAACTGATTCACGAAGGTGTGCCGGTTGCCGGAAGTAACGTGGAGGATCTCGTCAACGATCTGTTGCGGAAAAGAAAGATCGATCCGACGGGATGGCAGGAATTTGCACAACAATTTAAATACATCAACCTGTTGGTTGGTAACGTCGCCACGAGATCCTACATACACCAGGCGAAGACTCCTCCTCGTCGAGTAGCTGCTGCTAGTGCACGAAGATCACTACTACGTTGGACACCCCTCGTTCGTCGGCAACAGATGGAACAGTCGAAAGGTATGCTAACCCCACCGCCTGACCGGCGCATTGGCTGATTGGGAAGCCTATTAAAGGAGATGTGCTACGAGTCGACAACGCAGTGTGCGTGCGTGTGTGTGTGTGTGTGTGTGTGCGTGTGCGTGTGCGTGTGCGTGTGCGTGTGCGTGTGCGTGTGCGTGTGCGTGTGCGTGTGCGTGTGCGTGTGCGTGTGCGTGTGCGTGTGCGTGTGCGTGTGCGTGTGCGCGTGCGCGCGTGTGCGGCGATAAGCGATCCACAGGACACATACCGTTCCGTTATCGTTGCGCTACTTTGCGGTGGACTTTACGCTATTGGCGACGCTATTGTCACCTATGTGATCCAACAAGCCCTACTCGAGGTATGGTTACACTGGACTGTCGGTCCGTCGTCATCACTGTGGGTGTGGTAGTGTGTGTCATACTGCACGTCAGGGTACTCGTCACTTGTCGTCACCAAAACCTGTGCTCGTCGTCACCACCAACGCATCGGAAATTGTTTTAATGATGTGGAAGCTCCCACTCACGGACAAGGAACTGTATTACGAAGTCTTCATATTCGACCGCTACGACTACAATGGTGAGGAGCCAACACCCAAAGCTCCAACGGGTCTACTTCGACCAAAAAAGGTGGGAAGTTACGGCGGAGTCAACGGCTTGAGGGGGGTCTCACGCGCTTGCCGAGGAAAGTCGCAGAGCAATGGTTGTCGGAACATGACGCATATACCCAACACAAGTCGGTGAGAAGTCGATTCAAGAGAAGATGCGTCATATTGGGAGGTCGGAACTATCAATGGCAGGCAGATCTCGTCGACATGTCGCGACTGCAGAAACACAACGACGGCATAACCTTTCTGTTGATGGTGATCGACGTCTTTTCCAAGCAGGCCTGATGCATTCCGCTAAAGAACAAGTCGGCGTCGTCGATGGTGGCGGCGTTTAACACATACGACGCTGCAGACCAACAAGGGGCTCGAATTCCTGAACCGTAGCGTATAAACTATGGTCAGGAAGATCGGCAAACATAATTTCTCCACACACAACGAGGAGACCAAGGAGAGAGTGTCGTCAAACAGTTCAATCGAACGTTGAAGACACGGTATCTCACGAAACACGAGACGTGGCGATACTTGGACGCCCACCGCATCATCGGTATAGCTCCGTGACAGGTGAGTGCGGCGAATCAAGACGAGGTGTCTTGACGGTAAGGGTATGCCCAAGTTCCGAGTAGAGGGTCGCGTGCGCATCAGTAAGGTTAAGAGAGTTTAAAAAAGGGTACATTAGTGAGGATACGTGAAGTTCATCCCTCCGACCCACCCATGTACCAATTGATCGATGCTCTCGGTGAGGTGTTGGACGGAACCTTCTACGAACCGGAGCTGCAGAAGGTGTCGGTACCGACCGATAAACTGTATCACGTGGAATCGGTACTGCAGCGACGTAAGGTGAACAGACGAACGGAAGTTTTGGTGAAATTGTACGGCTACCCCTCCAAATTCAACAGCTGGATCGATGCCAAGGCTCTCGTTGGCTATAAAAAGTAGCTGCGCGCCTGTCGTCGTTTCATTCGAATGATGAGAGACGAGTCGATAACAGAGGTCTCCACCACTGTCACTGAGGAAGAGGAGTAACATGAGGCAGAAGACAGTACTGACGCGCAGAGCAACAACAACAGCACTCCTTGTACCGTGTGTCTCAAAGAAGAGATCGTTTTTCTGTGCAGGTCGTCGTCTTGTACACGGTCATCTTGATCAGCATTAACAACCTGACGATCGTTCGCGACAACTCTAATTTGTGGACGGCCCTGTTAAGCAGTTCGTTGGGTTACCTGCTGCCCAGTCCCACTTTGAAAAATCATGGCGATTTCTACCTGACACTACCTAGCAACGCTTCCATGAAGGTGCATCACGATAACACGTTGGCTCGTTATATCACGGACTTACCTCAACGTATTTCGCTGTCTGACGAGTGGGAGTGCAGGCTGGCAGAGATCCAATACCCGCACACTTGGTGTAACGTTCGACAGGAGGACACCTGGTTCTTCCTCAACGAGGTCGACACTGTGGGTCTTACCCAGAGTACGAAGATCGATGCTGGGTATTACCACGGTCCTGTAATATTGATGGACCATATCAACAAGGTGCTTAGACGTATGTGGACGGGTAAGGTACGGGCAGAAGTGAGCTACAGCACCTTCCTCAAAAAATTATGTTGCACATGTCACCGAGCACCGAGTTCACCATGCCTTACCAGAGTGCGATGGGAACCATTTTAGGATTCCATCCGTCGGTTGTCACGAGTCCAGCGAGAGGAACGGTTACACGTGAGTACATCCATCCAAGAATAGGAGAGGAAAGCAATCGAACCGACTGGAGCTACGTCTCACGCCGTCAGCCACCGTGACTTTAACGCCCAAAAAGACTCCCGGTGGCCCATATTTTTTTTCGTAAAGAGGCCGATAACGTGGCGAACACGACCCAAGGGTTCGATAACATCTACGTCTACACGGATGTTGTGGAGTCTCGCATCGTCGGCGACAGTCTCGTACCGTTGTTTCGATCCCTACCGATTCTGTTGAGATCGCCGACGGGGCCGCGGCTAATGCCGGGTTCGTGGCTCGACGAGCGGACATAGTGCGTAGTCGTGTCGTCGACATGATGGGCCGTCTTCACGTGGACCTGTTCCTGCAGGATAAATTCTTGATTAATTACGTTAATGTCAAGATACAACTGGCATGCAGCAAGAATGCGTTCGCACTCATGGCTACCAGGCCCAGCCCCGATTACAAGATCCAAATCATCAATGCCACCTTGTTCGCAAAGAAGGCCACCCTGAATCCGTCCATGCATATGACGCACATCAAGGCCCTCGAGAAGAGCACGGCCAAGTATCCGATGCGTTCCGTTGACTGCAAGGTCTACTCCATTCCCACAGGAACTCGGTCGCACACGCACGAGAACTTGTTCCTCGGCACCCAGCTGAAACGTCTGGTGCTGTGCTACATTGATAGCGACGCGTACAACGGTTCGTACGACAAGAACCCGTTTCACGCCAAGAACAACGACATCAACTTCCTCGCCGTGTACGTGGACGGCCGACAGATACCCTCCAAACCATTTAGGTGGGAACCTCTTCATCAGGAGCTACCTCAACCTGTTCACCTCGACCGGTAAGGTATGGCAGGACAAAGGGAACGGACTGTCTCGCAATGACTTCCGGCATGGCTACACCTTCTTCGGTTTTGACCTGACCCCCGACGAGTGCGATGGTGCCGGTTTCCATATTGTACTAAAGGGCAACCTGCGCATCGGGATGCATTTCCGTGATGCGCTGCCGACCACTATGAACGTCATCCCCTATACCGAGTTCAAGTCAAGTATTTGCTAACAAGTCGTTCCCCTAAATAAATGTACTTTTTTTCGGGGGCAATCCACCACCCCCAGACCCGACAGCGAATAATTGTTTTAAACAAAATACATGTTACCAGGCAAACTAAAGAGCTAGAAGCGCCACTATGCGGACAAACATCAATTAGAGTGACGCGTTGCGTCATCTTACTCAACTGAGATTGAAAATCACATATCCTACAGCTATTGAAAAAAGAATATTGTGGCATGACGTGTTTATATACCACGCTGTTGACGGATGAAATAACGGTTTGCCTCTATATAATGACAAATTAACAAGACACGTTGCTCCAACTTACGATCAAAGAAAATCTCTCTCTCTCTCTCTCTCTCTCTCTCTCTCTCTCTCTCTCTCTCTCTCTCTCTCTCTCTCTCTCTCTCTCTCTCTCTCTCTTTCCGTCTCACTTTCTCTCTTTCCTACATCGATGGCGTGAATATAATGATCCGCACTGTACGGTTCGCAAGGGATTGATTTTGCCCGCCTCCATCTTTATATACTCAGGCGTTGTCGCATTTCCGATATCACGTGTTCCCGTTCCCGCGGTCCGTTTCGGTGTTTCCACGTGCTCCTGCGTTCCCACGTCTAAGCGCGGACGTCTGAATACAACGGCATTAAGCGCGGATGTCTGAGTACGACAGCAGTAAGCGCGGACGTCTGAGTACAACGGCAGTAAGCGCGGATGTCTGAGTACGACAGCAGTAAGCGCGGACGTCTGAGTACAACGGCAGTAAGCGCGGATGTCTGAGTACGACAGCAGTAAGCGCGGACGTCTGAGTACAACGGCAGTAAGCGCGGACGTCTTACTAGAACATAACCGCAAAATGGCGTGGCGATTCTTCTATTATCCACCTGCGTTCTGCCAGTGTTCGGTCGCGTAACAACATATACATACCATAATTATATTTTATCATTATGTAATCAAAGAACATAAATCTAAGAAGGCCGTCTCATGTATTTGTCCCGAATTATTCAAGAAAGTAGTTTAGACATTTAGTCTGAATCACCAATCCACACACGTACTGATTATATGTAGTAAATATCAATGCATTTAAGTTGCGATTAAAGGGGTTGTCTAAACAATTAAGCGATCAATTCAACATATACAATTTAGGGGTACATTTAACATTTACGACATTAAGCGGTAATCCCAAAACTAAAGGGTATCTTTAAATATAAAAAAACGATCACCTAAAAACGTAAAATAAGAGGCTGAATTTTTAGATGACCCTCTTATTACAATTTTTAAATGATTCTATAATATTTTGATGGCCCCTTAAGTTTGTCGCTTTATATGACTCCTTACATTTTATTTTGAGATAACCCATTAATTCTATGAGATCTTTTTCAGATGAGCTAGTTACTTTGTTAAATGACCCTTACATTTTTTTAATTATTCCTTAATTTATTTTTAAAATCCTTTTAATTTATTTGAGATAACCCCTTACATGTTCGATGTGACCCCATAATTTGTTTGATGACCCCTTAAGTTAGTGTTTTGTTATGAATCCTTACATGTTTAGATTTCCCTTAATTATATGAACTGTCCGCTTCATTTCATAACGATCCGCTAGATATTTTTTAATGATCCATGCTTTTTTAAATGAACCTTTACTTGGTTTGGGAAGACCCCATTATTTTATTAAATTATACCTTAATTTATTGAGACGATCAGCTGGTTCATTTATAATGACTAGTTACACATTTTAATATGATCCCTCAACTTCTTTGAGAAGACGCACTTAATTTTTTTAGATGATCCCTTAATTTGTTAAGACGATCAGCTAGTTCACTTGTTAATTACTTCTTACATATTTTATGACGCTCCCTTAACTTTTTTGATTTTGTGAGATGACCCCTTAATTTATTTAATTTGTTTCGAGACGATCACTTGATTTTATAAGATGACCCCATAATGTTTTGAGATGATCAGCTAGTTCATTATTAAATAACCGCTTAATGACTCCTTTTTAAATTGTCCTTTAACTTGTTTTTGATAAAATCCCTTACTTTTAGTCATATTTAAAATTACTTTAGGTGCCCTTTAATCGTCTAGTTGAACATTTTAGTTGACTGGAATTACCATTAACTTAATTTTTTGAGATAGACCTTTAACTGTATCAGCTGATCCTTTATTTTATTATTTTTGCGATTAAACTTAAGTTTCTAATATAAGATCACATTGCATTTTGAGATTTCCCGTAAGTTGTTCCATATGACCCCTTAATCCCCTTAATGATCAGGTATTTCTTTTTGAAAAATTTTTAATGATCCCTCAAATAATTGTTTGAGATAATCCCTTAATTGAGTGTAGATTACATATTTTATTTGTTGAGGCGACCCTTTTAATAGCGTTGACACACTAGGCATCGCTATCGGTTGCAACCGGTTGCAACCGATAGAGATGTCTAGTGCGTCTCCAACTTTTTGGCCCTATCGGTTCCATCCGTTCCATCACTACGTCCTGCTCGCGAGCAGGACGGACATTGTCTATCGGATGGATCCTAACCGCTTATTGCAAGTGTAGCACCAAAGTGGCAGCGGCTATCGGTTAGCCTCGACTTGATACGAGTCAAGTTACATGTATACGTGTCAGCGTTGCTACGCGTCATCAGGCAGTCACATGATCTGCACAACATGGACGCAAAAAGGAGCGGGACATCATTGAGCTGTTATTGTTGTCAATGACTCGCTTGTATTCGTGCTTCAACCATTTTATTTTATTTCTGCACTGCTTGAAAGAACGCGTGAAACCACGCGCCGCCATTTCTTCAGCTGCCCCTGGATGTCAACATTCCATCCAGCTGCCCCTGGATGTCAACATTCCATCCAGCTGCCCCTGGATGTCAACATTCGCCCAAATGTCAATGATTGCCGATACTTCGGCATTCGTCCAATTAATGTTCGACGGTTTACATTCCTCGTTGCCGGTAGACGCATCTGCTTTGGAATCCATTTTGTCGTCGAACGAACATCACATGGGTCAAGGTTAGCAATCAATTCCGGTGGGCACCGGTGACGGGGGTTATTTTTAGGGCTCTAGCGTTCGGTTCCAGCGTCTGCGGATGTAGTGAGTGAACGGTAAAAAATCCCGTCCCGATAACAAATCTCAATCGGTTGCAACCGGTTACAACTGATAGCAAGAAAACGATGCCTAGTGTGTCAACAGTATTAATTACATCCCTTCTTCTTTACCACTTTGTCTGACTCGGTCCAATTGTTTGCCAACATGTAGTTACTGCCGTGCGTTACCTGGGAGGTTATATGAACGACATTCCATAATAATTATGTTCTCCCAGAAAAAATGCGGCTCACTCGTTCTGCGATTCCTATGTTAATCATACGTTTGTGAACGTCGAGTTGGTGTCAGCATGGCTAACCGTTATAACGGTGAACATGAGGATGATGATGCCGATGAGGAGGAGGAGCAGAATGCTGAAGCTGAGGATGTCAATGTCTTCGTCCTCATAATCGTAATAATGATCACCCTCATTGTCATCAGCTTCGTCATCATCATCACTATCATCAGCATCATCATCACCATCACTAAGACCGCTTAATTGTCTTCATCTTCTTCCTCCTCATCATCACCATAACCATTTATCACCCTCATTATCACCATCGTTATTATTATCGTCATCATTATCATCATCGTCATAATCATCATCATCATTATCATTGCCACTAAGATGACCCCTTAATTGTCATCATCATCATAATCGTTTATCACCCTCATCATCACCTTCTACATCATCATTATTAACATCATCATAATCATCATAATGATTATCATCATAATTTGTATGACATTACCGCTCGATTTATTACATTACCGGTCGATTATTACATTACTGGTTGTAACAATTGATCGAAAAAACACTTATAAAATGTGTTCTTTGGGACTTTGAGAAAACTTGACCGTTTTCTAATTGTTTGGCGTCGCTTTGATTCCCTCGAAGATCACTAGCAAGTAGCTCCGGGTAAATCTCCACGTAGCCGACCTATGGTTTCGGACGACGTACGGTTATAAGGCCCGTGAAAAGTGCAATAGACAATGTCTACACACTTTACCGTTGGCGGATATTTAGAATGACATGTTGTTATTGGTAACATATTAATAATTCTCATTAATGTATAGAATTCTTCTCAAGACGTATATGCAAATGTGCGACCTACGGTTGCAAAAAAAACTTGCCCAAATCGGTTTTGGAACCTCCCGCAAGTTATTATCCAACGATTTTAATTGAAAACACTGCGTATCCGAAGTATCCAGTAGAAGCCTCACGTTCTAAGAGATATTTATGCTATTTCCTTATATGTTGTACTTCATTTGCCTGTAGGAAGTACTGCGACGTACAGTTTCACAACAATTTAATCAACATAAAAATAATCAGGAAAACGCAGGGATTTGACCAGAAAATGTTAATATTGTTTATAGTAAGTCCCGAAACATATGACATTATAGCTAACTATTAACTGTATGTATTGCATAGGTGGTTCAAGTAACTTCTTAAAGACGTCATCGTGTAAATATTACAAAAAGATTAGCAAAAAGACTCAGCGTTTTCGTGGTACATATATAAAAGTAGGGCTCCCAAAAAGCCCTAATCAAGACGCATACGTACGACCTGATTCAGTTTATTGGAGGAGTAGTGGTCCTAAGCCGGAAATGTGCATGAATTGGGTGAAGGTCGCACAGGAACAATACCAGTGAGCAATGTAGGACGAAACAAAAGGACGGGTAAGTACGGAACCGTGACCGAGTATGAATGACAGTGAGGCGGTCATGTCGTCTGCTCGGTGGACGATTGATGTCCGCTTTAGAGGCCAGACCACAGTAGAGAATTGCATTGGTGGCCATGTTAACGTTTTGTCTGATTATGAGAAAACGTGACCATCAAAAGTTCTTAAAATGTTTCTCAGCTACTGCCATCATCTCATTGACATGCTGACCAAGTTTTGTCAAAATCACATACCTCCAGCTCTTTTAAAACGCCCCGACGTGCGATGCCCGTCATTTTTGACAAAAATAGCCATGTATTCATGCGCCCACGTGGCCGATAGCAGAAAAATTCCCATAAATCCCTCCGCCTGCTAAACTCTCAAAAAATGCACTATTTCACAGCCAATAGCTTGTATAAACAAACCTGTGAATATGCCTGCTCAATTGCACTTATGTCACATCGTATGAATTGTTTAAATTCACATATCGCAATTTAATACGCCCTACATTCGTGAAACAATAAGCAGGAAGGTCAACAGTGGACTTACTCCTTTAATGGGCTCGGTGCTCGGCTGGACCTCGGTTGGATCGCGGCCGGACCTCGGTGTAACAGTGACTGGCTGGCAAGAAATACTCGTTTATCGAACAAGGTACTTACTACAGAGTGCAGCTGCATTATAATCCGGTAAGAAAATATAATGTACTTGTTATCAGTAAAAGGTTATCGACTAAGTTCACATTTGTTGATTTGGCGTACAAGTAATTGACTTAACTTTACACCTGGAGTAATAAACCAGGTCTTTACGTGACGGCTTTTAGATGACTCTGGCACCGTGCCAATGGTACTTATAGTGATAGTTATTATCATGATTACTGTTTAGTATTTATAAACAAGGTTTAAATGTAGTTGTCCAGGAAGATGTGATAGTGTTGTAGTGAATGTTCTATCACTTTTTGTATTGCAACACCCTTTACATACAACGGAAAAGCTTGAAGCTACGCTTACGGTGAGGTGACACGGGGAATCCCCACTTCGCCATCTCCCAACTTCGCCAACTCCCACTTCGCCTACATATGTTTTTTTTCCAATTTGCCTACTCTGCGTTAGGGCAGCTCTCCCACATTGTCACTAGCCTGCAGTACTCAGTGTCAAATATTTGAAGACAACTGATACATACGGATTTAATTGAAATGTTAAATAAAAAATAAAAGGTCCATGTCACTAAACTTTCACTGCTGCTCTTTACAATAATGTCCCAAAGGCCGTGCGAAAAAGGTGTATCTTTAAAACTTTCTTTGCAAAAAAAAACTGAATTTGCATTGACTCAGATTTACCTCAATAAAAACGGTATGCCCGTTCCGCCCATCGCGAATCGGGTTCACTTACGACAAATGTGTAGTGTATGACTAGTTTAAGTAATGTGCGCAGTCTGTTTAATAAAAAATGCCAATTTTTTTTTTAAATTATCGAAAGAATTGACTTTAGATATGGTAATGATCAAAACAGTGGATATGCAAAATGGTAAACACGGGGTCAATGCTTATCATGGGCGTGACTTCCATCCTCTCGACGATCACATGACAAAGTTACGAATTTCACCAAAGAAGAAAATCGTGATTTTTTTACTTCAGTTAATGCTAAAACAAGCATAAACTAGTTTGATAGTTTCTCTGATGATTTCACAAAAAACTACATACAACAGTTGCACGAGCTAGCATGTTGCAGGGGATACTAGGTAGGTTTGGTTTTCCGTAAAATTTATAAGAAATTGAGACTACAGAAATTGAGACTAGCAACAAATCGACTTGAATAAGCACATTTAACTGATAGATGCCAAAGAGTGAAGATAGCTAATTGCTATCCAGCCGTACTACCCGCTTCATGTGGTGTTCCTCAGGGTTCTGTTCTTGGACCGTTACTTGTTACTCTTAGCACTACTCCACTCAATTACGCTATTCAAACTCACAAGTTGGACCACCACCTGTATGCAAATATTTACCTTTCCTCAGCTACCCCGGATACAAATTGCTCCTTAAACCAATTCAGGGATTGTCTCCAAGATATATTCCACTAGATGACTGACAGGAAATTAAAGTTAAATGCAAATAAAACAGAGTTTCTTATTATTGATACGCAAAAGCAGATAGGTAAATTTGATTATTTTTTCCCGACACCTATGGCTATGTTAAGCCAGAATTTCACACCGGCCGTCTCAGCACGGAAATTAGGGGTCACCTTTGATAATAATTTTATTTTATTTTAATTTTTAAATAGTTTGTTACTGCTCTTGTTAGCAGTTTGTTACTGCTCTTGTTAGCAGTTTGTTACTGCGCTTGTTAGCAGTTTGTTAATGCGCTTGTTAGCAGTTTGTAAAACTGCTCTTCTTAGCTGTTTATTACTGAGCTTGTTAGCAGTTTGTAACACTGCTCTTGTTAGCTGTTTGTTACTGCTCTTGTTAGCAGTTTGTTACTGCTCTTGTTAGCAGTTTGTAAAACTGCTCTTGTTAGCAGTTTCTTACTGCTCTTGTTAGCAGTATATCACTGCTCGTGTTAGTAGTTTGTAAAACTGCTCTTGTTAACAGTTTGTTACTGCTCTTGTTAGAAGTTTGTTACTGCTCTTGTTAGCAGTATGTTACTGCGCTTGTTAGCAGTTTGTAAAACTGCTCTTATTAGCAGTTTGTTACTGTTCTTATTAGCAGTTTGTTACTGCTCTTGTTAGCAGTTTGTTACTGCGCTTGTTAGCTGTTTGTTACTGCGCTTGTTAGCAGTTTGTAAAACTGCTCTTGTTAGCAGTTTGTTACTGAGCTTGTTAGCAGTTTGTAAAACTGCTCTTGTTAGCTGCTTGTTACTGCTCTTGTTAGCAGTTTGTTACTGCTCTTGTTAGCAGTTTGTAAAACTGCTCTTGTTAGCTGTTTGTTACTGCTCTTGTTAGCAGTTTGTAAAACTGCTCTTGTTAGCAGTTTGTTACTGCTCTTGTTAGCAGTTTGTAAAACTGCTCTTGTTAGCTGCTTGTTACTGCTCTTGTTAGCAGTTTGTTACTGCTCTTGTTAGCAGTTTGTAAAACTGCTCTTGTTAGCAGTTTCTTACTGCTCTTGTTAGCAGTATATCACTGCTCGTGTTAGTAGTTTGTAAAACTGCTCTTGTTAGTAGTTTGTTACTGCTCTTGTTAACAGTTTGTTACTGCTCTTGTTAGTAGTTTGTTACTGCTCTTGTTAGCAGTATGTTACTGCGCTTGTTAGCAGTTTGTAAAACTGCTCTTATTAGCAGTTTGTTACTGTTCTTATTAGCAGTTTGTTACTGCTCTTGTTAGCAGTTTGTTACTGCTCTTGTTAGCAGTTTGTAAAACTGCTCTTGTTAGCAGTGTGTTACTGCTCTTTTTAGCAGTTTGTTACTGCTCTTGATAGCTGTTTGTTATTGCTCTTGTTAGCAGTATGTTACTGCGCTTGTTAGCAGTTTGTAAAACTGCTCTTGTTAGCAGTTTGTTACTGCTCTTATTAGCAGTTTGTTACTGCTCTTGTTAGCAGTTTGTTACTGCTCTTGTTAGCAGTTTGTTACTGCTCTTGTTAGCAGTTTGTTACTGCTCTTGTTAGCAGTTTGTTACTCCTCTTGTTAGCAGTTTGTAAACTGCTCTTGTTAGCAGTTTGGTACTGCTCTTGTTAGCAGTTTGTTACTGCTCTTGTTAACAGTTTGTTACTGCTCTTGTTAGTAGTTTGTTACTGCTCTTGTTAGCAGTATGTTACTGCGCTTGTTAGCAGTTTGTAAAACTGCTCTTATTAGCAGTTTGTTACTGTTCTTATTAGCAGTCTGTTACTGCTCTTGTTAGCAGTTTGTTACTGCGCTTGTTAGCTGTTTGTTACTGTGCTTGTTAGCAGTTTGTAAAACTGCTCTTGTTAGCAGTTTGTTACTGAGCTTGTTAGCAGTTTGTAAAACTGCTCTTGTTAGCTGCTTGTTACTGCTCTTGTTAGCAGTTTGTTACTGCTCTTGTTAGCAGTTTGTAAAACTGCTCTTGTTAGCTGTTTGTTACTGCTCTTGTTAGCAGTTTGTAAAACTGCTCTTGTAAGCAGTTTGTTACTGCTCTTGTTAGCAGTTTGTAAAACTGCTCTTGTTAGCTGCTTGTTACTGCTCTTGTTAGCAGTTTGTTACTGCTCTTGTTAGCAGTTTGTAAAACTGCTCTTGTTAGCAGTTTCTTACTGCTCTTGTTAGCAATATATCACTGCTCGTGTTAGTAGTTTGTAAAACTGCTCTTGTTAGTAGTTTGTTACTGCTCTTGTTAACAGTTTGTTACTGCTCTTGTTAGTAGTTTGTTACTGCTCTTGTTAGCAGTATGTTACTGCGCTTGTTAGCAGTTTGTAAAACTGCTCTTATTAGCAGTTTGTTACTGTTCTTATTAGCAGTTTGTTACTGCTCTTGTTAGCAGTTTGTTACTGCTCTTGTTAGCAGTTTGTAAAACTGCTCTTGTTAGCAGTGTGTTACTGCTCTTTTTAGCAGTTTGTTACTGCTCTTGATAGCTGTTTGTTATTGCTCTTGTTAGCAGTATGTTACTGCGCTTGTTAGCAGTTTGTAAAACTGCTCTTGTTAGCAGTTTGTTACTGCTCTTATTAGCAGTTTGTTACTGCTCTTGTTAGCAGTTTGTTACTGCTCTTGTTAGCAGTTTGTTACTGCTCTTGTTAGCAGTTTGTTACTGTTCTTGTTAGCAGTTTGTTACTGCTCTTGTTAGCAGTTTGTTACTGCTCTTGTTAGCAGTGTGTTACTGCTCTTGTTAGCAGTTTGTAAAACTGCTCTTGTTAGCAGTTTGTAAAACTGCTCATGTTAGCAGTTTGTTACTGCTCTTGTTATCAGTGTGTTACTGCTTTTGTGAGCAGTTTGTTACTGCTCTTGTTAGCAGTTTGTAAAACTGCTCTTGTTAGCAGTTTGTTACTGCTCTTGTTAGCAGTTTGTTACTGCTCTTGTTAGCAGTTTGTTACTCCTCTTGTTAGCAGTTTGTAAACTGCTCTTGTTAGCAGTTTGGTACTGCTCTTGTTAGCAGTTTGTTACTGCTCTTGTTAACAGTTTGTTACTGCTCTTGTTAGTAGTTTGTTACTGCTCTTGTTAGCAGTATGTTACTGCGCTTGTTAGCAGTTTGTAAAACTGCTCTTATTAGCAGTTTGTTACTGTTCTTATTAGCAGTTTGTTACTGCTCTTGTTAGCAGTTTGTTACTGCGCTTGTTAGCTGTTTGTTACTGTGCTTGTTAGCAGTTTGTAAAACTGCTCTTGTTAGCAGTTTGTTACTGAGCTTGTTAGCAGTTTGTAAAACTGCTCTTGTTAGCTGCTTGTTACTGCTCTTGTTAGCAGTTTGTTACTGCTCTTGTTAGCAGTTTGTAAAACTGCTCTTGTTAGCTGTTTGTTACTGCTCTTGTTAGCAGTTTGTAAAACTGCTCTTGTAAGCAGTTTGTTACTGCTCTTGTTAGCAGTTTGTAAAACTGCTCTTGTTAGCTGCTTGTTACTGCTCTTGTTAGCAGTTTGTTACTGCTCTTGTTAGCAGTTTGTAAAACTGCTCTTGTTAGCAGTTTCTTACTGCTCTTGTTAGCAATATATCACTGCTCGTGTTAGTAGTTTGTAAAACTGCTCTTGTTAGTAGTTTGTTACTGCTCTTGTTAACAGTTTGTTACTGCTCTTGTTAGTAGTTTGTTACTGCTCTTGTTAGCAGTATGTTACTGCGCTTGTTAGCAGTTTGTAAAACTGCTCTTATTAGCAGTTTGTTACTGTTCTTATTAGCAGTTTGTTACTGCTCTTGTTAGCAGTTTGTTACTGCTCTTGTTAGCAGTTTGTAAAACTGCTCTTGTTAGCAGTGTGTTACTGCTCTTTTTAGCAGTTTGTTACTGCTCTTGATAGCTGTTTGTTATTGCTCTTGTTAGCAGTATGTTACTGCGCTTGTTAGCAGTTTGTAAAACTGCTCTTGTTAGCAGTTTGTTACTGCTCTTATTAGCAGTTTGTTACTGCTCTTGTTAGCAGTTTGTTACTGCTCTTGTTAGCAGTTTGTTACTGCTCTTGTTAGCAGTTTGTTACTGTTCTTGTTAGCAGTTTGTTACTGCTCTTGTTAGCAGTTTGTTACTGCTCTTGTTAGCAGTGTGTTACTGCTCTTGTTAGCAGTTTGTAAAACTGCTCTTGTTAGCAGTTTGTAAAACTGCTCATGTTAGCAGTTTGTTACTGCTCTTGTTATCAGTGTGTTACTGCTTTTGTGAGCAGTTTGTTACTGCTCTTGTTAGCAGTTTGTAAAACTGCTCTTGTTAGCAGTTTGTTACTGCTCTTGTTAGCAGTTTGTTACTGCTCTTGTTAGCAGTTTGCTACTGCTCTTATTAGCAGTTTGTAAAACTGCTCGTGTTAGCAGTTTGTTACTGCTCTTGTTAGCAGTTTGTTACTGCTCTTGTTATCAGTTTGTAAAACTGCTCTTGTTAGCAGTTTGTTACTGCTCTTGTTAGCAGTTTGTTACTGCTCTTGTTAGCAATGTGTTACTGCTCTTGTGAGCAGTTGTTACTGCTCGTGTTAGCAGTTTGTTACTGCTCTTGTTAGCAGTTTGTTACTGCTCTTGTTAGCAGTTTGCTACTGCTCTTATTAGCAGTTTGTAAAACTGCTCGTGTTAGCAGTTTGTTACTGCTCTTGTTAGCAGTTTGTTACTGCTCTTGTTATCAGTTTGTAAAACTGCTCTTGTTAGCAGTTTGGTACTGCTCTTGTTAGCAGTTTGTTACTGCTCTTGTTAGCAGTTTGTTACTGCTCTTGTTAGCAGTTTGTAAAACTGCTCTTGTTAGCAGTTTGTTACTGCTCTTGTTAGCAGTTTGTAAAACTGCTCTTGTTAGCAATTTGCTACTGCTCTTGTTAGCAGTTTGTTACTGCTCTTGTTAGCAGTTTGTTACTGCTCTTGTTATCAGTTTGTAAAACTGCTCTTGTTAGCAGTTTGTTACTGCTCTTGTTAGCAGTTTGTTACTGCTCTTGTTAGCAGTTTGTAAAACTGTTCTTGTTAGCAGTTTGTTACTGCTCTTGTTAGCAGTTTGTTACTGCTCTTGTTAGCAATGTGTTACTGCTCTTGTGAGCAGTTGTTACTGCTCGTGTTAGCAGTTTGTAAAACTACTCTTGTTAGCAGTTTGTTACTGCTCTTGTTAGCAGTTTGTTACTGCTCTTGTTAGCAGTTTGTTACTGCTCTTGTTAGCAGTTTGCTACTGCTCTTGTTAGCAGTTTGTTACTGCTCTTGTTAGCAGTTTGCTACTGCTCTTGTTAGCAGTTTGTAAAACTGCTCTTATTAGCAGTTTGTTACTGCTCTTGTTAGCAGTTTGTTACTGCTCTTGTTTGCAGTTTGTTACTGCTCTTGTTTGCAGTTTGTTACTGCTCTTGTTAGCAGTTTGTAAAACTGTTGTTAGCAGTTTGTTACTGCTCTTGTTAGCAGTTTGTTACTGCTCTTGTTAGCAGTTTGTTACTGCTCTTGTTAGCAGTTTGTTACTGCTCTTGTTAGCAGTTTGTTACTGCTCTTGTTAGCAGTTTGTTACTGCTCTTGTTAGCAATTTGTTACTGCTCTTGTTATGAGTTTGTAAAACTGCTCTTGTTAGCAGTTTGGTACTACTCTTGTTAGCAGTTTGTTACTGCTCTTGTTAGCAGTTTGTTACTGCTCTTGTTAGCAGTTTGTTACTGCTCTTGTTAGCAGTTTGTTACTGCTCTTGTTAGCAGTTTGTTACTGCTCTTGTTAGCAGTTTGTTACTGCTCTTGTTAGCCGTTTGTTACTGCTCTTGTTAGCAGTTTGGTACTGCTCTTGTTAGCAGTTTGTTACTGCTCTTGTTAGCAGTTTGTTACTGCTCTTGTTAGCAGTTTGTTACTGCTCTTGTTAGCAGTTTGTTACTGCTCTTGTTAGCAGTTTGTAAAACTGCTCTTGTTAGCAGTTTGTTACTGCTCTTGTTAGCAGTTTGTTACTGCTCTTGTTAGCAGTTTGTAAAACTGCTCTTGTTAGCGGCTTGTTACTGCTCTTGTTAGCAGTTTGTTACTGCTCTTGTTAGCAGTTTGTTACTGCTCTTGTTAGCAGTTTGTTACTGCTCTTGTTAGCAGTTTGTAAAACTGCTCTTGTTAGCAGTTTGTTACTGCTCTTGTTAGCAGTTTGTTACTGCTCTTGTTAGCAGTTTGTAAAACTGCTCTTGTTAGCAGTTTGTTACTGCTCTTGTTAGCAGTTTGTTACTGCTCTTGTTAGCAGTTTGTAAAACTGCTCTTGTTAGCGGTTTGTTTCTGCTCTTGTTAGCAGTTTGTAAAACTCCCTGTTAGTGTTAAGTAAGTAGGAAATATAAAACTATTGTCGTAAACTAAAAACTCACCTATTTAAACTTGCTGATCCTCCATAGCTCCCCAGTCTACCAATCCATTTGTTTACAACTGGAACTGCTTATCAATGATGACCTGCTTAATCCCTTTTGTTTTGGAGCGCTGTTGAGCTTGTGTCTCCCGAGTATTTTAGCGCAATAGAAGTATTTTATATATTTATATACTATTATTATTATATAATTAACGTTTGATCATGTTGAAGCCAATCCATGAACGTAGTAAACGGTGCATGACAGTAAAGTACCCGTATTGTGGGAGAGCACAGCCAGTGTAGGAGACCCACCCAGACGAAAGTACCCTATTATGGGAGTGCACAGCCAGTGTTGGAGACCCACCCAGGCGGAAGTATCCGTATTGTGGGAATGTACAGCCAGTGCAGGAGACCTACCCAGACGGAAGTATCCGTATTGTGAGAATGCACAGTCAGTGTATGAGACCCATCCTGACGGAAGTACCCGTATTGTGGGGATGCACAGCCAGTATAGGAGACCCATCCAGACGGAAGTACCCGTATTGTTGGGATGCACAGCCAGTGTAGGAGACCCACCCAGACGGAAGTACCCGTATTATGGGAGTGCACAGCCAGTGCAGGAGACCCACCCAAACGGAAGTACCCGTATTACGGGAATGTACAGCCAGTGTAGGAGACCCACCCAGACGGAAGTACCCGTATTATGGGAGTGCACAGCCAGTGTAGGAGACCCACCCAAACGGAAGTACCCGTATCACGGGAATGTACAGCCAGTGCAGGAGACCCACCCAGACGGAAGTACCCGTATTACGGGAATGTACAGCCAGTGTAGGAGAACCACCCAGACGGAAGTACCCGTATTATGGGAGTGCACATCCAGTGTAGGAGACCCACCCAAACGGAAGTACCCGTATTATGGGAGTGCACATCCAGTGTTGGAGACCCACCCAAACGGAAGTACCCGTATTACGGGAATGTACAGCCAGTGCAGGAGACCCACCCAGACGGAAGTACCTGTATTGTGGCGATGTACAGCCAGTGTAGGCGACCCACCAAGACGGAAGTACCCGTATTGTGGTGATGCACAGCAAGTGTAGGAGACCTACTGAGACGGACAGGAGTAAAAAAAACATCACCCCTCGGTGAGCCATTGCAAGTTAATGGTGTTTAATGTCGGGTTGCAGAACCGTCCGAGGGTGTTTCTGGTACAGTTTGCTTCATATGCCACGAGTGCGGTCGGTGTCACTCAATGGTCACAATCCAGGGGTCACGACGTTGTTTACCCATGTAGGTATATTGTCCGACGTTGGTTACCCCTGTAGGTAGATTGTCCACTCATATTCCGCTGTCCAATAGGTCACATTGTTAACATGTCATGCCGCGGATTGATAGACATATCAGTCGAAGCAGATTGGCGGATAGTACGTTATCTGTCACTCACGATAAGGTTGTAACACCGACGCGTGTAGTCGACTCGTTTGAAGCCAATGAAAACAAACCTTGAAGTTATCTTTAAAAATACAATCGCCAACAATCATTAGTAATATGCCACATGGGTAATATTCCATATGATTTTAATAAATGTATAACGCTTAATTCAGGGGAACATGTTAAAGTGTTGTAACTTAAGTAAGGCTGTATACATATATATTTGTATCAGTGTAAAACCGTGGGTTTCATGCAACTTATTGGTTGTAATAGCCGGTGTTAATTGTTTTCGTGAAAATGTTTGCAACGGAGCTTAAATGCAATTTCTTTTATGTTAAGCACACGTGCGTCGTTGTCGCACGTCGCGTTTATGTAGATAAGTCATATTTTGAAACAAACCCTCAGCCCAACTTTTTCTCCTTGGCAGGTGTTCTCCAGTTGCCGTTCTACGGCATTCCCAGACAGTGATTTACCGAACCGTGGGTTGTTTTTAGCATGGGTGACAGGTTACACTCACATTTGAATACCGCCCACTTTGTTCAATGTTGGCTTCCTACCACGCTGTGTTGGCTTCCTACCACGCTGTGTTGGCTTCCTACCACGCTGTGTTGGCTTCCTACCACGCTGTGTTGGCTTCCTACCACGCCAAGTACAAAAATAATGTTCTTCTATATTGCATTATCCCGTCCTTGGGACTGTTCAAAGCGCTTTACACTTCACCCCTGGCAGACCTGTTCATTCCAACGCCATCTCGACTTCTCTGGGAAGCTTTCAGCCACGCTGCAAATACTGCGCGAACACTATTCGTTCAAATATCCACTTCTGTCTGTAGCCAGGTACCCATTTATACAGCTGAGTGAATTGTGACAATGTGGGCTAAATGAAGTTGCTAAAATTTCGAAACGGCAGCAAGAGGATTCGAATCCGGGTTCTCTCGATTGAGGCGTTCTAACCGCTGCCATACTGCGCCCCACATACCAGGTAAATGCGGTCACTGGCAGACAACCAAGACATGTCACACCTGCTGTTTTTACCTGCCATAAAAACAGCGCCGGCTGTGCAGCGCAATTACAGTCAAACTACATCATCTCGCACGTAGGCGACCGACCGTTCTCTGTCTTTGTGTCAACTGACAACAGCCACGGGACCAACGCCTGGCTTCGATAAGCGCTACATACACGCTGCAGACACGCCTTTGTTTACCACATGGCATTACAAGTGAAGCTCGATGCACGTCACTACTAGGAAAGGGTTAAGGTCACATGGGCACTGACAACACGTTGTGTCGATGAAGCCGTTTGTTCAGTGACCATCGTGTAAACAGACATCGTTATGCAAGTTGGGCTCAGCACTTGTTCAACCGTGTTCTCGAATAAGACTTCATGTGCAGGTGGGTATTTCATTCGTACAGGTCAGATGTTTGCTACCTCGTCAAATATATGTTTAACGGATGACAATGTATACCAATGTGAGCCTTCCGCTTAACTGTCCACAGACTTTACGTTTTCTGTCGTTTCAGCGCTTGGCCGGACAAATAAACGCGCAGCGTAACGTCAGGACGACGTGGCCTTGGCGAAAATAAACAGGAACAGTTATGAGTGGAGTCACATTTGGAATTTAACTATCAAAACAACGAACACTATGCGCAGGAGACCAGTGACCGCGAGACACTTCTCCTGCGTTGTCTTCACCGTCGTCGGCTTGACGATCGTCGCCCTCGTGTCTCTGTGGCAAGACCGACTGATTCCATGCGTCAGCGACGACTGTTCCAATGCGGCCCACGGATGTGCCACTAATCCGTTGGCGCGTTGTGTCCAACATCTCCTAGACATTCGCGTCGGACTGGCGTCATCAAGACAAGAGACAGACGCGCTTCTAGAGTTGCACCGCAGAGCTTGGCGACAATGCGACGGTGTTACGTCTGCTCTGGTGCAATTCATGAAACTCCAGAACAAACTGGAGAAGAAAACGAAGTTGATTTATGATGTTGACACGGTTAGAAATGTAACAAACATGTTTCATTGGCAAACGAATGCCAACCGTGCGCAGTGCAGCCGTATCAAAGACCTGTCGACGGAGTTCATGCAGCAGACATTTACATCAAGCAAAGACATACTCCAACAAATGTTAGGTTGTGGTTTGCAACCAAAATTGTTAAGCAGAGTGGTCACCCGCAAAGATACTTCCCTCTGGACCCAGTATAAAGTGCCAAACGTGGTTCACTATATAAGATTTGGAAAGGCGATGCCCTTTGACATGCAGCAATATTTAAGTTACCTCAGTGTGCAAAAATTCATCCAGCCGCAGTACATATTCGTGCACGGCGATGCACTCCCACGAGGGGAGTGGTGGACTAGGACACTGACAGAAGTTTCAAACATTGTTCACGTGCCAAGGAAGAAACCAACCACGATCTTCAATCAAGACATCGGCTACATCGAACACGCTGCAGACTTCGCGCGACTTCAAATTCTCATAGGTATTGTTTTGCTTGTTTATTTTGCTTAAAACGTCAACGAAGAACTTATGTTGATAATAATCGGATTAGATAAAGCAGTATTGCAGTCTGTACTACTACCCCCGCTGTACGTATGTATTACTGTATGTACTACAACTCTCTCTTATACAATGTACTGTTGTATGTAATACAACACTCCATTGTACATTGCGCTGTTGTTTGTACTAAAACCCTCCGTTGAACATTGTACTGCTGTATGTACTAAAACCCTCCGTTGAACATTGTACTGCTGTATGTACTAAGCCCCTCCGTTGTACATTGTACTGCTGTATGTACTAAGCCCCTCCGTTGTACATTGTACTGCTGTATGTACTACAACCCTCCGTTGTGCATTCTACTGCTGTCTGTACTACAACCCTCCGTTGTGCATTCTACTGCTGTCTGTACTACAACCCTCCGTTGTGCATTCTACTGCTGTCTGTACTACAACCCTCCGTTGTGCATTCTACTGCTGTCTGTACTACAACCCTCCGTTGTACATTCTACTGTTGTCTGTACTACAACCCTCCGTTGTACATTCTACTGCTGTCTGTACTACAACCCTCCGTTGTACATTCTACTGCTGTCTGTACTACAACCCTCCGTTGTGCATTCTACTGCTGTCTGTACTACAACCCTCCGTTGTACATTCTACTGCTGTCTGTACTACAACCCTCCGTTGTGCATTCTACTGCTGTCTGTACTATAACCCTCCGTTGTGCATTCTACTGCTGTCTGTACTACAACCCTCCGTTGTACATTCTACTGCTGTCTGTACTACAACCCTCCGTTGTGCATTCTACTGCTGTCTGTACTATAACCCTCCGTTGTGCATTCTACTGCTGTCTGTACTACAACCTTCCGTTGTGGATTCTACTGCTGTCTGTACTACAACCCTCCGTTGTACATTCTACTGCTGTCTGTACTACAACCCTCCGTTGTACATTCTACTGCTGTCTGTACTACAACCCTCCGTTGTGCATTCTACTGCTGTCTGTACTACAACCCTCCGTTGTGCATTCTACTGCTGTCTGTACTACAACCCTCCGTTGTACATTCTACTGCTGTCTGTACTACAACCCTCCGTTGTACTTTCTACTGCTGTCTGTACTACAACCCTCCGTTGTGCATTCTACTGCTGTCTGTACTACAACCCTCCGTTGTGCATTCTACTGCTGTCTGTACTACAACCCTCCGTTGTGCATTCTACTGCTGTCTGTACTACAACCCTCCGTTGTGCATTCTACTGCTGTCTGTACTACAACCCTCCGTTGTGCATTCTACTGCTGTCTGTACTATAACCCTCCGTTGTGCATTCTACTGCTGTCTGTACTACAACCCTCCGTTGTACATTCTACTGCTGTCTGTACTACAACCCTCCGTTGTGCATTCTACTGCTGTCTGTACTACAACCCTCCGTTGTACATTATACTGCTGTCTGTACTACAACACTCCTTTGTACATCCTATTGCTGTCTGTATTACAACCCACGTTGTACACTGTACTGCTGTCTGTACCAAAACACTCCTTTGTTGTCTGTACTACAACCCCCGTTGTACGCTGTACTGCTGTATAAACTACAACACTCCTTTGTACATCCTATTGTTGTCTGTACTACAAACCCCGTTGTGCATTCTACTGCTGTCTATACTACAACCCTCCGTTGTACATTCCACTGCTGTCTGTACTACAACCCTCCGTTGTGCATTCTACTGCTGTCTGTACTATAACCCTCCGTTGTACATTCTACTGCTATCTCTACTACAACACTACTTTGTACATCATATTGTTGTCTGTACTGCAACATCCGTTGTACGCTGTACTGCTGTCTGTACTACAACACTCCTTTGTACACCCTATTGTTGTATGCACTACAACACTCCTTTGTACACCCTATTGTTGTCTGTACTACCACCTCCGTTATACGCTGTACTGCTGTCTGTACTACCACCTCCGTTATACGCTGTACTGCTGTCTGTACTACAACACTCCTTTGTACATCCTATTGTTGTCTGTACTACCACCTCCGTTATACGCTGTACTGCTGTCTGTATTACAACACTCCTTTGTACATCCTATTGTTTTCTGTACTACAACACTCCTTTGTACATCCTATTGTTGTCTGTACTACCACCTCCGTTATACGCTGTACTGCTGTCTCTACTACAACACTCCTTTGTACATCCTATTGTTGTCTGTACTACCACCTCCGTTATACGCTGTACTGCTGTCTGTATTACAACACTCCTTTGTACATCCTATTGTTTTCTGTACTACAACACTCCTTTGTACATCATATTGTTGTCTGTACTACAACACACCTTTGTACATCCTATTGTTGCCCATACTACCACCCCGTTGTACGCAGTACTGCTGTCTGTACTACAACACTCCTTTGTACATCCTATTGTTTTCTGTACTACAACACTCCTTTGTACATCCTATTGTTGTATCTGCCTCAACTTCCGTTATTCGCTGTACTGCTGTCTGTACTACATCACACCTTTGTACATCCTATTGTTTTCTGTACTACAACACTCCTTTGTACATCCTATTGTTGTCTGTACTACAACACACCTTTGTACATCCTATTGTTGTCCATACTACCACCCCGTTGTACGCAGTACTGCTGTCTGTACTACATCACACCTTTGTACATCCTATTGTTGTCTGTACTACAACCTCCGTTATACGCTGTACTGCTGTCTGTACTACAACACTCCTTTGTACATCCTATTGTTTTCTGTACTACAACACTCCTTTGTACATCCTATTGTTGTCTGTACTACAACACACCTTTGTACATCCTATTGTTGTCTTTGCTACAACCTCCGTTGTACGCTGTACTGCTGTCTGTACAACAACACTTCTCTGTACATCCTATTGTTGTTTGCACTACAACCCCAGTTGTACGCTGTACTGCTGTCTGTACTACAACCCTCCGTTCTGCATTCTTCTGCTGTCTGTACTACAAACCTCCGTTGTACATTCTACTGCTGTCTGTACTACAGCACTCCTTTGTACATCCTATTGTTGGCTTTATTACAACCCCCGTTGTACGCTGTACTGCTGCTCTGTACTACAACACTCCTTTGTACATCCTATTGTTGTCTGTACTACAACACTTCTTTGTACATCCTATTGTTGTCTGTACTACAACACTCCTTTGTACATCGTATTGTTGTCTGTACTACAAACCCCGTTGTACGCTGTACTGCTGTCTGTACTACAACCCTCCGTTGTACATTCTACTGTTGTCTGTACTACAACCCTCCGTTGTACATTCTACTGCTGTCTGTACTACAACCCTCCGTTGTGTATTTTACTGCTGTCTGTACTACAACCCTCCGTTGTACATTCAACTGCTGCCTGTACTACAACCCTCTGCTGTGTGCATTCTACTGCTGTCTGTACTACAACCCTCCGTTGTACATTCTACTGCTGTCTGTACTACAACCCTCCGTTGTACATTCTACTGATGTCTGTACTACAACCCTACGTTGTGCATTGTACTGCTGTCTGTACTACAACACTCCTTTGTACATCATATTGTTGTCTGTACTGCAACTTCCGTTGTACGCCGTACTGCTGTCTGTACTACAACACTCCTTTGTACATCCTTTTGTTGTCTGTACTACAACCTCCATTATACGCTGTACTGCTGTCTGTACTACAACACTCCTTTGTACATCCTATTGTTGTCTGTACTACAAACCCCGTTGTACGCTGCATTGCTGTCTGTACTACAATACTCCTTTGTACATCCTATTGTTGTCTGTACTACAACACTTCTTTGTACATCCTATTGTTGTCTGTACTACAACACTCCTTTGTACATCCTATTGTTGTCTGTACTACAACCTCCATTATACGCTGTACTGCTGTCTGTACAACAACACTCCTTTGTACATCCTATTGTTGTCTGTACTACAACCTCCATTATACGCTGTACTGCTGTCTGTACTACAACACTCCTTTGTATATCCTATTGTTGTCTCTACTACAACACTCCTTTGTACATCCTATTGTTGTCTGTACTACAACCTCCGTTGTAAGCTGTATTGTTGTCTGTACTACAACACTCCTTTGTACATCCTATTGTTGTCTGTACTACAACACTCCTTTGTACATCATATTGTACAACCCCCGTTGTCACGTTAATCCTAAAATGTTTCGATTAATCCAATAAACAAATTTCATGGTGGAATAAATCGGTCCTAGTTTTCCTGACCTGTTTACTTATTATTTCTTCCGACTGTACAACATTTGTCAAAGGTATATTGTTTTTTCTTCTTCTTTTTTAATTATGTATGTAAGCTGTAAAAAGGCAAATTCGGCTTGGTCCGGTCAACTCACAAATTGTAGGTGTGTTTTCTTAAACTATGTGGTCAGTGCAGGTGACGTCGTCCTGTGACTGGGTCACTGCAGGTGACGTTGCCATGTGACTGGGTCACTGCAGGTGAAGTTGCCATGTGACTGCGCTGTTTGATGTACTGTTTCCATTGTAGAAGTTAATTGACACTTCGCGCATTTGCGCTCGAGTCTGTCGTAGATGTAGATGTAGATGTAGGCTGTCGTAGATGTAGGCTGTCGTAGATGTCAAGGCTGTCGTAGATGTTTTCGTGAACGAGTGAATCCAGTGTGACCGATATTCCTTGACATAGCGGTGACACCCTGTGGTGTAGGTGACATATAATGATAAGGTATACACGAGCTGTTCGTACCATCGCAGGGGTGTTGGTCACGGCACGCACATCCAGGACCGCACGCACACACACGCGCATGCCCAAACAATACACCGGCTTATCCGAGGTTCTATTTCTAATGTAGTGAAATCAGTGCTCGCAGTTTGTCAACAGGCATTTACGGAACACGTGGAGGAGGGGGGGGGGAAGGGAAAGGGAGAGAGAGAGAGTGAAAGAGGCAGAGATAGATAGAGAGAGGGGGAGAGGGAGAGGGCGAGAGAGAGAGGCAGGGGGATAGGGAGAGAGTCAGAGCAAGAGAGGTGGAGTTGCGTTGATCACAACATTCATTGTTCCTCACGACGAAGGACGAGCTACAAAAGCAGTTCTTGCTTTAAATGGTTGAGGAATAGCGGAGGAAATTCCTCAAACAAGTCCACCCTGATGACTGAACGAGGTGAGACCAGGCCACAATGAGCAACAGGAAGTTGTGAGGCCTTCTCTCCTAGAGGAGTTAATAGTCCAGGCATTAAATATTTCCGCGGAAACGCGGAAATATTTAATGCCATAGGAGGTGTGCGTTGGCAATAATCAAGAATACATTCCTTTGACAGTAAGCCGTCAACCGTGTTAGAAATCAAGCCGCTACTATTACCTTTTCTCTGATTTGGCAAAATACACCATTTTGGCCAATAACTGCCTTGCTAGCATCTCGCGCATGTAAGCCGTTTGGTTGTATGACGCAGGAATTTGGAATACTGATGAACGTGAGTGGGATTTGATACCCAACTACAGGTGTCCATGGTCGCAAGTCGCGATTGAAATTGAGTGTAGTTTCTTCTGCAATTGAAAGCAAATGGGAGAGCAAGACATTTCAACAACTATTGTTTTATGTACATTATTATACCGCCCTAGTAGACATATATGGGTCATTCCATGATTGCCGTAAACTTTCAGAACATTTCTGGGTGTATGTAGGCGTATTTTAATACGCTTTCAAATATTCTTGAGATGAATTATGGATTGGAATTGGAATTGGAAGGAGGGTGGGCATGACATGGAGGGGAGGTGGGAGGAGGGTGTGCATGACGTTGAGAGGAGGTGGAAGGGGGTAAGCATGACTTGGAGGGGAAGTGGGAGAAGGGTGGACATGACGTGGAGGGGAGGTGGAAGGAGTGTGTGAATGATGTGGAGGGGAGGTGGAAGGAAGGTGGGCATGACGTGGAGGGGAGGTGGAATGAGGGTAGGCATGACGCGGAAGGGAAGTGGAATGGGGTGGACACGACTGAGAGACAGATATATAGAGATACAGCTAAATATTGTTGAAGTAGAAAGTTAAGTTACTGTTGTCGTTTCAAAGATACTGAAGGATAGTCATAACACATAATATTATGTATATCTGTTTCAAGCGTTGAACCAACTGCAAAAATGAAATCGTATAGGAAAGTATCCGTTCATTGTTAAAGTGCATGATGAGAGGTAATATTAAATCATTCCATTCACTGTGCATGCAAGACATGGAAGAGCAACTACTATTTGACATACAAAGCATCTAAAAACAACTGCTATATGACTTGCAAGACATCGAATAACAACTAAGTTAGCACTAGACAGTCCAGGAATTAAAGCCATTGTTGGCATACTACTGCTGCCCACGGGGTCGAAATATTGTTTCCAGATTCAACCAAATGTACTATGGTATTCGTTGCAGTACTCAATGTAGAAGTACTCAATGTAGAAGTACTCAATGTAGAAGTACTCAATCTGATTATTTTATGCGGCTGCGCCCCACTGAAAATATAATTTCGTCGTCGTAATCAACACGTAGTGAAATGTCGTCATCATTGACGAACCGTTTCCGTAAGTCGGTCGTTCATTAGCTAATATTTATGTATGATAGACTTGCACAAGTGGTAGCTAATAGTGTTGTAACAGTGTTTTAATAGGTGGCTCACTGCCGACCGAGAGCAACAAATCAAGGCCGAATAACATTATAGTTAAATTGGTTAGCGTGGTTTTGTTGCTCTCCTCTTTATCCCTAAAGTTGATTTTTGTTTTCCCTTCTTCTTTGTCACTGATCCCATTTCACTGCTGTCTCCACCACCCGTCTCCACCCACCCCCCATCGCCCTCGTGTTCCACTCCCCTCCCACTCCCGCCAAATCTTCTCACGCAGTCCTCCCATCTCACTCCCGGTCTTCCTCTTCCGCATCCGCGATTGATGGTACCATCGCACATATTTATATATCGTTTAACCAAATTAAGTTACGTTGCTATGGTGACACCCTCTGACGTAACTCCTGGTCATTCTGAGCCATTCAACATCTCTCTGTGGCTGCTGGTATTGATTTCCTGGCCAAAACATCCACTCAGCGAATGTCTTGTTTTGTCGACAAAACAAACATTTTGAAGTCACAAACGGCGTAAGCAAGGATGTATTCTCGCATGAACTCTTCTTTGTACAGCAGCCATGCTCAAAGAAGCCTTCGACAATGCGATGGTGAACTCCTTTGCCTGTTCTGCGAGTCCTGGAACATATATACCGGAAGTCTTCTCCTTCCTCAAGTCCAACAGTTCATGTCATCAGTAACCCATATATTAAGAGGTCTACTTATTGCAGAGTACGGCGGTATCTATCTGGATCATGATGTCATTGTACTGAAATCGCTGAACCCTTTGAGGAACTATGACGTCACACTGGGTCGTGAGATGCCGTCGCTGCTCGCTAATGGTGTCATCGTTGCCCGCCAAGGGGCGCCGTTCTTGCGCATTTGGCTGGAGACATACCGCAACTACGACCGAAGGAGTTGGGCCGCGCACTCAACTCACACACCACACAGGTAACGAACAAGTTCATGGGTTAACAATAGTAATCGAAACTTGGCCTTCTTGCATTGTAAAATCGTTAAATGTTATGCATAACATGTGCATACTTTGGTCATACAGACCATAGCAATACAAAATGTACATATTAAGGAATTTTTGGCGATGTAGTCTTGTAATAGCGATGTAGACCGGTGTGCTCCCCATAAATATCTACTAACGTCCCCGTATATTAATTATCCTTAGAGCCTCGCCTTGATTGCTTGATGATTTTCTATAACTAAAGTTATTGAAATTGAAACGCAATTTGATAGCTCTTCAAAAAGTGAAGCCTTTTTTCAATATTAGACATGGCACCTAATTCGTAATTCGACAAGAAGAATCACAACGAACGATGACGGTGTGATATATTTCCGCAGTCTCAGCATGCTGTTACCACATCTTCTGCACGTCGAAGAGCGGTCCATAGTACGACCTAACTGGGCCGAGTTGCACCTGCTCTACCGGAAACACTACGATTGGCGGGACAACTACTGCGTGCATCTGTACCTGAGTGAGCGCTTCCAGGTGCCGACGACGGTCTGGGAGATGGACAGGTATGACTGCACAGTCGGCGAAGTGATGCGATACGTCTACTACGGCAAGGCGGATCTCGTCCGCTGACACACATTCTGTGCACAAAGGACATGTTACTGTCGCCGAGTAGTGCTGGCCGGCCAAATGGCGTCCAGGTAGAATCCCTGCTGACGTGATATCGTGCGACGACGGCGACGACGACGACGACAATAATTATGTCAATGGGATATCTTATTCAATATATTATTATGACGACGAATCATTATTAAGTTGATAAAAATAATGAGGAAATAAATTTCTCTTCCGGCTGCGGATGTGTGCAATCACAATCAAGTTATGACACCAGTGCTGGTCGGCACTGGTGTTGGTATATTTTTGTAATTGCGAGATTAGAGTATTGTGCTAAGCACTATTAATTAAAATGTTGTTCCCGGTTAAAAGCATGACCATGAACATCTGATCGTGGCCGTAGTTTTCATTAAGAAGCAGTAATTCGCGACATAGTCAATTTCATTGCAATGTCCATAAATGTATATCATTTGTAACATACCCAGGTAACATTAAAAGCTGTTCCTTCACGATGTGTGCGTGGAGACCTGTGTTGGTAATCACGGCGTAGAATTGATTAAAAACTATGCAGACGTCTCTTTTGTGATTGTTAGTGCTGTGTAGACATGTAGGTAGCAGACGTAGACATGTAACAAAGCACACTGTGTGAAAAATGCATCCTTTCAAGTTGTAGATCAATTTCCCTGGTCGTGGTGGCAACTGAAATGCATAACATGCGAGGTGCGCTGCTGCGAGACATTTGCTGCATAAAAAAAATATAAGTAGGCGAGAAACCAAATACACGTTTCACACGGGACAAGACGAATGTAACGCAGTTGTCTTCATAAACATGTTGGCTGGTGTGGTTCTCGTAGACATCTAACGTTTGCTGCGGCGAGACACTTGTCACGATAGCGTGCGGGTAAACGATAGCGTGCGGGTAAACGATAGCGTGCGGGTAAACGATAGCGTGCGGGTAAACGATAGCGTGCGGGTAAACGATATGAAGATAGTACAGTTCATGCATACTATAATAGTACAGTTCATGCATACTATAATAGTACAGTTCATGCATACTATAATAGTACAGTTCAATACTTGTACTTGGGGGCTTGAAACGACCAATACTAAGTATTACGCATGTTGATGTATACAGCTTTGCGGAAACTCTACTCTGGACTTCTCCTTTCTCCATCCAAATGCTAACAGCAACAACCAGTAGAGCCTTGCCATTGTCCAAATCTAAGCAATTATGCCAGCCATTCATGCCTTATCTCAGCATCTTTCTCAGTCGACAAGGTTTATTTAAATAAAGTAGCCAAGGGAACATGTTATTTCAATTTGTTTGAGACAGCAAGACCTCCACTTGAATGAGTGACCAAGTGTAGTATTCGTGTATGGATATCTTCTCCGACATTCCCCTGGACGTTTCCCACTGAACGTTTCCCTGGATATCTTCCCCGACATTCCCTCTGGACGTTTCCCCCGGACATTTCCCCTGGATGTCGTTTCCCCCCAATATTTCCCCGGATATTCCCTACCACTAAAATGAATAGGCGGACGTTTCCTCATTTTATATGTTTACTATCATTTATGTCATATACATTTTTTATTCCACCAAATTAATCCGATGAAATAAAACATAATCGGATGTAAATAAATAAAATAGTACCCTGATGACAACTAATTTATGATCCTTTTATGTTAACGTTGCAAATGCATTAGGTACCTTGCATTTGTGGAGAGTGGCATTGTTTTAGGCACCTCTGTCTGGCACGTGACTACTTGACATCGGTAACGTCAATAAATCCGTGGTTGTTATCAGCGAAAGTTACCGAGTTAAAGGTCGCATTGATAGATACAGCGTTCATGCAAGTGACTGTTTATAACAGCAAGAGTAATAAACGGTGTGTTTATGTACCCCTTTAAGTGACGGCTTTTGAATGACTCTGGCACCCTGCCAATGAATGCTACTTATACTTATAGCGATTACCATGATAGCTGTGTCGCAGTCATAAACAAGGACCTATATAGTTGTCCAGGTATGTTGATGACACGTATACATGTGAACAACCGCGTCAGATTGACATATACAATTACTTAATTACTTTGCATGGGTAATGGATGAGGCTGTCAAGCAGATGTTAGAAATGCAATTATCTAAAGTTTTCTGTGTGATATGTAAAATGCAATTGGTGCAAATGTGTAACTAAGATTCAGAGATTGTTAAAACCCCTTTCAGAAGCTGTTTTGATTTATTTAGTATACCTTAATGCAACAAAGAAGCCATTTAAGCGTGCAGAAGCTCTCGATAAGAATAGGGATGGATGCTCGAAGGACTGTTGTCCCAGAGAAGGGTTGCCGATGCCTGCTGCCCGCTGCTGCCCGCTGCCGCTGTTGCTGCTACTAATGCTGCTGCTGCTGCTGCTACTAATGTAGCCGCCGCCGCCGCCGCCGCCGCCGCCGCCGCCGCCGCCGCCGCCGCCGCCGCCGCCGCCGCCGCCGCCGCCGCCGCCGCCGCCGCCGCCGCTTTATACAGAGTCTATGATTCCAGGGGTCCCGGTGTATGGTCGTTCCAAAGCACACAAAATAGAAACACAGGCATGCATGTTCACGCAAACATAGCTATTTACCGGGTGACCACACGCAAAACCGCACCAAATGTAACTTAATATACGTTTCACGTTGTAATAATCTTCTCCAAGCAAAACTGTGCTTCAAACTGACACGGAATATGTTGAGAGGAAAATAATTACCGGCCGTTCTATGTTAACTGGTCACTTTCAGTTGAAAAAGTAGTAAGGATTTTCATGGTCTGAGATGTTATTCTAAGTATTTTTTTTAAAGATGTTATGCAAAAACGCAGCCTGCCAAATTCTTGCACAACTGTAAACTCCGTCTACATAACAGAAATATAATTGTCCGTTATGATAACTTTTGTGTGTTCTACTAATGGACGGAAAAAAACCCCACCAAATGCGACATACATACCTGTACAATAATTGTGTAATATAATAATATTTGTTCTTTTTGTAATATGCCATGCTTTATTTAATTTAGCGATTTATTCCAAAACTCAGAAGAAAAGCATGAACTGTTGGAAGACTCAGAATTCCATTGAACATATCAAGGATCGTCATAGTTCTACCCCTAATATAGCGTGTCGCTCAGCATTACTTTGGTTGAGGTATAACGGAAGACATCCATATAACGGAACACATCCATATAACGCAAATAGCAGTAGGATAGATCAGCTGGTTATTGCTATATATAGCTCCATCATTCGGTTTCCATGTGGCATTCAGGCAAAGTCTGAAGGTATGCTATATATAGCTCCAGCAATCGGTTTCCATGTGGCATTAAGGCAAAGTCTGAAGGTATGCTTTATATAGCTCCACCATTTGGTTTCCATGTGGCATTAAGACAAAGTTTGAAGATATGCTTTATATAGCTCCACCATTCGGTTTCCATGTGGCATTAAGGCAAAGTCTGAAGGTATGCTTTATATAGCTCCAGCATTCGGTTTCCATGTGGCATTAAGGCAAAGTCTGAAGGTATGCTTTATATAGCTCCACCATTCGGTTTCCATGTGGCATTAAGGCAAAGTCTGAAGGTATGCTTTATATAGCTCCAGCATTCGGTTTCCATGTGGCATTAAGGCAAAGTCTGAAGGTATGCTTTATATAGCTCCAGCATTCGGTTTCCATGTGGCATTAAGGCAAAGTCTGAAGGTATGCTTTATATAGCTCCACCATTCGGTTTCCATGTGGCATTAAGGCAAAGTCTGAAGGTATGCTTTATATAGCTCCACCATTCGGTTTCCATGTGGCATTAAGGCAAAGTCTGAAGGTATGCTTTATATAGCTCCAGCATTCGGTTTCCATGTGGCATTAAGGCAAAGTCTGAAGGTATGCTTTATATAGCTCCAGCATTCGGTTTCCATGTGGCATTAAGGCAAGGTCTGAAGGTATGCTTTATATAGCTCCAGCATTCGGTTTCCATGTGGCATTAAGGCAAAGTCTGAAGGTATGCTTTATATAGCTCCACCATTCGGTTTCCATGTGGCATTAAGGCAAAGTCTGAAGGTATGCTTTATATAGCTCCACCATTCGGTTTCCATGTGGCATTAAGGCAAAGTCTGAAGGTATGCTTTATATAGCTCCACCATTCGGTTTCCATGTGGCATTAAGGCAAAGTCTGAAGGTATGCTTTATATAGCTCCAGCATTCGGTTTCCATGTGGCATTAAGGCAAAGTCTGAAGGTATGCTTTATATAGCTCCAGCATTCGGTTTCCATGTGGCATTAAGACAAAGTTTGAAGATATGCTTTATATAGCTCCACCATTCGGTTTCCATGTGGCATTAAGGCAAAGTCTGAAGGTATGCTTTATATAGCTCCAGCATTCGGTTTCCATGTGGCATTAAGGCAAAGTCTGAAGGTATGCTTTATATAGCTCCACCATTCGGTTTCCATGTGGCATTAAGGCAAAGTCTGAAGGTATGCTTTATATAGCTCCACCATTCGGTTTCCATGTGGCATTAAGGCAAAGTCTGAAGGTATGCTTTATATAGCTCCAGCATTCGGTTTCCATGTGGCATTAAGGCAAAGTCTGAAGGTATGCTTTATATAGCTCCAGCATTCGGTTTCCATGTGGCATTAAGGCAAAGTCTGAAGGTATGCTTTATATAGCTCCACCATTCGGTTTCCATGTGGCATTAAGACAAAGTCTGAAGATATGCTTTATATAGCTCCAGCATTCGGTTTCCATGTGGCATTAAGGCAAAGTCTGAAGGTATGCTTTATATAGCTCCACCATTCGGTTTCCATGTGGCATTAAGGCAAAGTCTGAAGGTATGATATATATAGCTCCACCATTCGGTTTCCATGTGGCATTAAGGCAAAGTCTGAAGGTATGCTTTATATAGCTCCACCATTCGGTTTCCATGTGGCATTAAGGCAAAGTCTGAAGGTATGCTTTGTATAGCTCCACCATTCGGTTTCCATGTGGCATTAAGGCAAAGTCTGAAGGTATGATATATATAGCTCCACCATTCGGTTTCCATGTGGCATTAAGGCAAAGTCTGAAGGTATGCTTTATATAGCTCCACCATTCGGTTTCCATGTGGCATTAAGGCAAAGTCTGAAGGTATGATATATATAGCTCCACCATTCGGTTTCCATGTGGCATTAAGGCAAAGTCTGAAGGTATGCTTTATATAGCTCCACCATTCGGTTTCCATGTGGCATTAAGGCAAAGTCTGAAGGTATGATATATATAGCTCCACCATTCGGTTTCCATGTGGCATTAAGGCAAAGTCTGAAGGTATGCTTTATATAGCTCCAGCATTCGGTTTCCATGTGGCATTAAGGCAAAGTCTGAAGGTATGATATATATAGCTCCACCATTCGGTTTCCATGTGGCATTAAGGCAAAGTCTGAAGGTATGCTTTATATAGCTCCACCATTCGGTTTCCATGTGGCATTAAGGCAAAGTCTGAAGGTATGCTTTATATAGCTCCACCATTCGGTTTCCATGTGGCATTAAGGCAAAGTCTGAAGGTATGCTTTATATAGCTCCAGCATTCGGTTTCCATGTGGCATTAAGGCAAAGTCTGAATGTATGCTTTATATAGCTCCACCATTCGGTTTCCATGTGGCATTAAGGCAAAGTCTGAAGGTATGATATATATAGCTCCACCATTCGGTTTCCATGTGGCATTAAGGCAAAGTCTGAAGGTATGCTTTATATAGCTCCATCATTCGGTTTCCATGTGGCATTAAGGCAAAGTCTGAAGGTATGATATATATAGCTCCACCATTCGGTTTCCATGTGGCATTAAGGCAAAGTCTGAAGGTATGCTTTATATAGCTCCACCATTCGGTTTCCATGTGGCATTAAGGCAAAGTCTGAAGGTATGCTTTATATAGCTCCACCATTCGGTTTCCATGTGGCATTAAGGCAAAGTCTGAAGGTATGCTTTATATAGCTCCACCATTCGGTTTCCTTGTGGCATTAAGGCAAAGTCTGAAGGTATGCTTTATATAGCTCCAACATTCGGTTTCCATGTGGCATTAAGGCAAAGTCTGAAGGTATGCTTTATATAGCTCCAGCATTCGGTTTCCATGTGGCATTAAGGCAAAGTCTGAAGGTATGCTTTATATAGCTCCACCATTCGGTTTCCATGTGGCATTAAGGCAAAGTCTGAAGGTATGCTTTATATAGCTCCAGCATTCGGTTTCCATGTGGCATTAAGGCAAGGTCTGAAGGTATGCTTTATATAGCTCCACCATTCGGTTTCCATGTGGCATTAAGGCAAAGTCTGAAGGTATGCTTTATATAGCTCCAGCATTCGGTTTCCATGTGGCATTAAGGCAAAGTCTGAAGGTATGCTTTATATAGCTCCAGCATTCGGTTTCCATGTGGCATTAAGGCAAGGTCTGAAGGTATGCTTTATATAGCTCCACCATTCGGTTTCCATGTGGCATTAAGGCAAAGTCTGAAGGTATGCTTTATATAGCTCCAGCATTCGGTTTCCATGTGGCATTAAGGCAAGGTCTGAAGGTATGCTTTATATATCTCCACCATTCGGTTTCCATGTGGCATTAAGGCAAAGTCTGAAGGTATGCTTTATATAGCTCCAGCATTCGGTTTCCATGTGGCATTAAGGCGAAGTCTGAAGGTATGCTTTATATAGCTCCACCATTCGGTTTCCATGTGGCATTAAGGCAAAGTCTGAAGGTGTGCTTTATATAGCTCCAGCATTCGGTTTCCATGTGGCATTAAGGCAAAGTCTGAAGGTATGTTTTATATAGCTCCAGCATTCGGTTTCCATGTGGCATTAAGGCAAGGTCTGAAGGTATGCTTTATATAGCTCCACCATTCGGTTTCCATGTGGCATTAAGGCAAAGTCTGAAGGTATGCTTTATATAGCTCCAGCATTCGGTTTCCATGTGGCATTAAGGCAAGGTCTGAAGGTATGCTTTATATAGCTCCAGCATTCGGTTTCCATGTGGCATTAAGGCAAAGTCTGAAGGTATGCTTTATATAGCTCCACCATTCGGTTTCCATGTGGCATTAAGGCAAAGTCTGAAGGTATGCTTTATATAGCTCCAGCATTCGGTTTCCATGTGGCATTAAGGCGAAGTCTGAAGGTATGCTTTATATAGCTCCACCATTCGGTTTCCATGTGGCATTAAAGCAAGGTCTGAAGGTATGCTTTATATAGCTCCAGCATTCGGTTTCCATGTGGCATTAAGGCAAAGTCTGAAGGTATGCTTTATATAGCTCCAGCATTCGGTTTCCATGTGGCATTAAGGCGAAGTCTGAAGGTATGCTTTATATAGCTCCACCATTCGGTTTCCATGTGGCATTAAGGCAAAGTCTGAAGGTATGCTTTATATAGCTCCACCATTCGGTTTCCATGTGGCATTAAGGCAAAGTCTGAAGGTATGCTTTATATAGCTCCACCATTCGGTTTCCATGTGGCATTAAGGCAAGGTCTGAAGGTATGCTTTATATAGCTCCACCATTCGGTTTCCATGTGGCATTAAGGCGAAGTCTGAAGGTATGCTTTATATAGCTCCACCATTCGGTTTCCATGTGGCATTAAGGCAAGGTCTGAAGGTATGCTTTATATAGCTCCACCATTCGGTTTCCATGTGGCATTAAGGCAAAATCTGAAGGTATGCTTTATATAGCTCCACCATTCGGTTTCCATGTGGCATTAAGGCGAAGTCTGAAGGTATGCTTTATATAGCTCCACCATTCGGTTTCCATGTGGCATTAAGGCAAGGTCTGAAGGTATGCTTTATATAGCTCCACCATTCGGTTTCCATGTGGCATTAAGGCAAAGTCTGAAGGTATGCTTTATATAGCTCCACCATTCGGTTTCCATGTGGCATTAAGGCGAAGTCTGAAGGTATGCTTTATATAGCTCCACCATTCGGTTTCCATGTGGCATTAAGGCGAAGTCTGAAGGTATGCTTTATATAGCTCCACCATTCGGTTTCCATGTGGCATTAAGGCAAGGTCTGAAGGTATGCTTTATATAGCTCCACCATTCGGTTTCCATGTGGCATTAAGGCAAAGTCTGAAGGTATGCTTTATATAGCTCCACCATTCGGTTTCCATGTGGCATTAAGGCGAAGTCTGAAGGTATGCTTTATATAGCTCCACCATTCGGTTTCCATGTGGCATTAAGGCGAAGTCTGAAGGTATGCTACACTTTGTTTTATTCACATTTAAACCAGCATCCATTATAACGCAAATCACAACAAGAACATTGACAGTTTTTTAAACAATACAATATTTATATAACATGATACACAACAGACGTATGTTTAATTTTGGATGGCCAAATATATTACAAACTTGGGACAGAAATCATTCACGGTGTAGCTTTTGGGGAAATGTTAATTTTGGGGTTGCAATAGCACACCTCCATTTTAGAGAGCCATTTTGTTCCCGATTTTTAAGACCCCTTAGTTTGAACATGTTTATGATAGGGACCAGCCAAGTGACCATTTTTAACAAAACAACTGAATTTCTGTTGTCGACCAATGATAAGGACACCACAAACTGGCGTAACCCAGTGGCAATAACAGCGCATCAAATTTATAATTATTAAGTGCAAGCCATTTCAACGATAGTACGCTTTCTGGTCTAACCACGAAAAGGACCTACTCGTGTCGTCTGACTGTTCATATCTATAGCATCATTTGTTATTTAGTGCACAATGAATAATACCTTGACTAACAACTCACATAATTGACAGATCAAATATTTCGAATTGTCGAAAACCGTTACATCGGTACTTTATAGTGCTGCATGTTCGACTCTGGACATTCGATACTAACGTCTCGGCAATTATGCACGTTTTAGTTACAAAGAGTGTTGATTTATTATTTAAATAAAATGTGTTTATGTGGTATTGATACGCTAGGAGAAGTATAGCTGCGAAACATGGGTAATTGTTATGGTGAGGTCATCAGGTGTACCGAACACCAACGCGGTTTCTTAACGATCATTGGCGGCGTGGGAGGGAGGGAGGGAGGGAGGGAGGGAGGGGTTAAAGTCATTGCCTTCGTTACGCGGTTAATATAGATATAGTAATAATAATTTTGCTATTAAAATAATCCAGGATGTTTATGTAGACACGTAGCCTAGCCTTGGGGGCAGAAGTTCAATTGTGAGTAATGGGTATTTCATCCGAACGCAAGCTACAGGCGTTGGTCGAAAGTGGACGCCCTTCCCCCGTGCCTAGAAGTTTATTAACGGGTTTCCGCAAGATCTCAACCAGGCCTGACCCATAAGCGGGCGGGGGAAGGTGCGAAAATGCAAATGGGTTTTCACCAGAGAGGTTGTGTGGCGTTGGTCTGTTCACGCATACGTGAGACGGTTTTGGATGATTTTTGTAGAATCAGGAGATGTTCACGCATGTGTACTTTGGCATTGGAAACTTCTGGGAAAGCTATTGACTTGCTTTAAAAGGTGACAGATATTCGTTTGATTTCTAAATGACGAACTTATTTCAACCAAAGAGGTTACCGATGGTACGTACGGTGTACTGATGTGCCGGGAAGGCGATTTAATATGATTGTGAAATGTACGTGAAGTGACTTGCTGTCGAATAAATCTCTAATCGAGACGATACCTGGACAACTGGTGTTACAACTGATTTAATTCTAGACGTGAATGAATCTGGCGAGCTAATTTCGAATTTTGTGAGAATCGACTCTCCCGCCCAACAACGACGACACACGGGTCGATCTTGACACCGTGTTTACAGTTGGCGGTGGCTGCGGCGCCATGATCTATGGAACACTTTGCCAATTTCAAATGTCGACTGCACAATAATTTCTTTTGAGCCGCATAGGAGCTCAGCGGTCTAGTTTTACTAAGGGGTGTTCTATTTATGTCTGTGCTAGCAACACGTCGGTGTGCCGGGACATGTACACGAGGGGTCACTGAACCATAAGATAAATTGGTGTGTCTGTTTATTTAGAGAACGAACTCTCCCAGCCTTGGACATAGTAAATGGATTGACTGCCCCGGGCCCCCCTTGGCCTGAAGAGGTCGGAAGTTGAATTATAGGACATCTAAGTGGGTTCTCGACCCAGAAGGGGAGTGATGGATGGGGAGACTGGCTCTGGCCATACGGGGTGGGGTAATTTCCGTAGGAGGTGTCTGAAGATATGAGTAGGGGAAACCTGAAAGAGGGAGGGAGGGAGGGAGGGAGGGAGGGAGGGAGGGAGCCAACCAACAATTCCAGAGCTATACGAGATCAACAGTGAACCAGAACCGTGAACCCCGACCTCTCTGAGAGACGCCAGACGCCGCCAGGCCCCGACGCATGAGAACGCGCGAAGGAGACTACAGCGAGATGACCGACCACGCTCCCGACAGGTGGAATGTTTCAACTGCCATTATGCACGCCAGTGTAGACAGCCGCCCTCCAAGCAGAGACAGCGACCGGGAAACGATGTTCGATATCAGTGCGACCAAGAGCCTACCGCCCGCCGCGCGTGCGAAGACAACAGCTTTCGAGACAACAGAGCCCGTGACCCATAAACCAAAAACCGCGAGGACGATGACTGCCGATGAGGGAGCATATCAAAACAGCTTGGACACGCCGATCCCTGAATGCAACCGCAATGCGCAGAACGAGGCGAGGCACAAAATTAAAGGACTTTAAGAAAAAACATTAGTGTGTTATGTTTTATGGAGCAACTGCGTGGGAACGGCCTATACAGTATGTTGCTGATTTTATGTTAATGTCTTGACAGCTGATTAGTTCCATCACCATGATAAACAGTAAAGGGGTAAGGGCACTTCCTTGCCTCGAACCGATATTAACTGGAAACTCTTCCGACAACACAGATCCAACCACAACTCTTCCTTTTGTTCTCTCATACATTGCTTCCACCATCCTGGCTTCTGCTTCTGGCACTCGCATACATCTCACTGTTGCCATCTCCATCTCTCTAGGGACTTTGCCATAGGCCTTTTCCAGGCCCACAAATCCCACTGCCATTCTCCCTTCCATCTCCAACCTCTTCTCTACCATTTGTCTTAATGCAAACATCCCATCAGTCGTCCCTCTGCCCTTTCTGAATCCCTGTTGTTCTTCACCCTTGCTCTACTTTCTTTCGGATCCTCACATCCAGGATCCTCTCTAGGAGCGTCATGATGTGACGTAGAAGTGTGATTCCTCGGTATTTCCATGGGTCTTGCACATCTCCCTTCTTCTTCCATATTGGGACATTTAGCCCTGTCTGCCATTCCTCTGGTACTTTACCTTGCCTCATACATGTATTCAGCAGCCTCTTTGTCCAGCTGATTCCACTCTCCCCCGCTTCCATTACCATCTTCACACGCATCTCATCAATACCAGGTGCTCTTCCCTTCTTCACCACTTTCATCCCGGTTTGCATCTCTGTATCCATAATATCAGTTAACTCCACTTTACTCTCTACATATGATGGTAATTCCAGATCATTTTTATTTCTTTCCTGGTTCAGTAGCTCCTTGAAGTAGCTTTCCCAGACCTTCAGCACTACCTCTTGTTCTGTCACTAACTTCCCATTTCTATCCTTGATCACCGTCCCACCCTTCACGTCCTTACTATTCTCACCCCTGTCTCGGGCCATTTTGTATATCATCTTCTTTCCACCATCCTCATCTAGCTTGCTATGTACGTCTGCTTCCATATCTCTCCTCGCCTTATCAACAGCTCTTTTTGTCGCTCTCTTCTTCTGCCGGTATGTGTGTATCATCCTTGCATCCGGTTGATTTCCTCTCTCCTTGGTCTTCTCTATTTCTTTCCAGGCTTCCTTCTGTTCGCATATTGCCTCTGCAACTTTGTTTGTCCACCATCCTTCATGGTGTATTTAAGAAGGATGTTAACAACAATTAATGTTTCCAAAAAGGAAACTTAGAACTAAAAAAACTGAGACATTACCTATGTTGATGCTGTAGAATATCGTGGTAGTTACCGTAACGGGATATGTGCACTGTACAGGAAGCAAACTGTCACCACATATACCCAGCAATTTGGCGAACCCAATTCCGCAGTTACGCATGAACATGACGAAATTACAGATTCACATATGTTGGTAATAATTTTGTGTTGGTTCAAATTGTTAAAATATTTCTCAAATTATAAAAGTATAAGATGAATACGCAGTTGGTTTAATGAGTTGTCAACCGGTTTCCTCGAGATCTCAACCTGGCCTGACCTATACGCGGACGGGGGAGAGTTTGGCAAGATGTAGGACAGCCACCCACACCGTACACATATAGTAATTATTCGAATATGCAAATGGGTTTTCTTCAGGGAAGTTCTGTGGCGTCGGCCTGTTCACGCATGCGTGAGAAGGTTTCGGATGATGTCGGTAGAATCAGGAGATGTTCACGCATGCGTACTTTGGTATTGGAAATTTCTGAGAAATCTATTGACTTGCTTTAAAAGGTGACAGATTTGCGCCCTCGAGGAGCGCGGCAGTTTCACGGAAACACGACTACGAAACGAAAAAGGCTTCCAACATTCAGACCTTCAAAATGTCCGCATAGGCAGGCCAAGCCGGCTTGCACTAGCGTTATGTTTGATTTCTAAATTACGAACTTTTAAATGTTCAACCAAAGAGGTTACCGATGGTACGTACGGTGTACTGATGTGCCGGGAAGGCGATTTTATGTGATTGTGAAATGTACGTGAAGTGACTTGCTGTCGAATAAATCTCTAATCGAGACGATACCTGGACAACTGGTGTTACAACTGATTTAATTCTAGACGCGAATGAATCTGGCGAGCTAATTTCGAACTTTATGAGAATCGATTCAACAACGACGAGACACGGGTTGATCTTTACACCGTGTTTACAGTTGTATAATACGAGTACTCATCAATGTTTGGGGAATGGTGGGCCGTTCGCGGTGGCTGCGGCGCCATGATCTATGGGACACTTTCCCAATTTCAAATGTCGACTGAACAATAATATCATATCTTTTCAACCGCATTTTCCGCCATTCTGGGATATTCGTAATTTTTTTTAATATTCACGCCAGTTCTGACCCAACCAGGTGTTTCTAATCCATTTAGAATTGCATAATTAATAAACTCAACGTTGTCAAATTATCAGTTCATTGCAATTGTTCCGTTATTTTTTAATAGCTAAACAACAGTAGGGAAAATCTTTATTGAAAAATAGCATCACATATCCATACATATATATTGGGTAAAGTACTAACACATTAAAGTCATATCACGGTAAAGAGTTAATAAATTAAGCATTTGTTAGGGTAATGTCAATTTGTAAAGGCTTCTAGGGTGTGTACATTCCTCTTGCGCCTTCCCAGAACGCTCCTTGACGGACGCCTTGGCAGATGAAGTGAACCGATTACAAACCCTTTCATACTAGCTGCTCCATGTTGGTCAATTTAAATATGTATTTTGTAATTTAACGGTTACATTGTTCTGTTGAACAAAACAATGTATGTTACTTGTCCGTCTGAACATTATCCAGTTATAACGTGTTTTCTGATCACCAAAGTACCACGGCACACGAGGGACTTTATCAATACACACCAGTGTGCTGCCACACCGGTTGCATAACATTGTTCTAGGTCATGTGTATAGGGTTACGATGGGCCAATGCCCCAGTTTCTATGGAAGCACGGGCCCGTCCAAAAAAGAGCAAATAATTACGACGGGTCTCACATCGAATTGCGACGGGGCGCTAAATGGCGCCGGGTATCAAATCGAATTATGTCGCGTCGCAATTCGAATTACGACGCGTCTCAAATAAATGCGACGGGTCTCAAATCGAATTATGACGGGTCGCTAAATAACCGCCGGGTATCAAGTCCACCAATAGCGGCACGTTCCCGCGGAGACGTTAAATCCACCAATTGTATGTCTGACCTATACAGTACGTCTGTGGTGCAAGTCAACGTACATTATTTAAACGCGAACACATGTTATGGCCCAGCAAGTTAATCCCGGCCAACTAGCTGGATTTCTTTCTAGACTTAAAGGGGAACTGAATAAATTTTGTGTTGTGCCGTATATTTAAATATATGTTATCTAACTATGCATTAATAGTGACAGATACCTGCTAATTTATGAGATAAACTTAAAAACTGATTTTGTTCGAGACAAAAATCGACAAAATGCATCACTGCGTATCGCCATCTTGTTGTCGAAACGAGTGGTTTGAGTCGCGTATATCTAATCCAGGGGTCGGCAACCTGCGGCCCGCGGGCCAACTGCGGCCCGCAGAGCTATTTCATGCGGACTGATAGCGAGATTATGCATGGCGCGGCCCGCGCCCGCAATATTGATGTATAAAATAAAAAATAGTCTAGACTAAATTCTAGACGAGACGTCTAGGCGAGACATATCACATAATGCAACCCGGTAATACCATTTCCACGCGATGAACATATCAAACATTTCTCACTTCTTTAAAACTTTAATTAATTAAGTTTTGCCCACATGCAGACATGAATTTTCTATCTTTTTGTGTTTGAGTGATAATGTGTTGTTTTGAATAACACTCGTCAACACTCGTTAAATCACTGGCAGTTCCAGCACCTTCCGTCCCAGATGAATGTGCAATATTAACAATTCCTGCACTAAAGCGAAGTGCCCTGGCTATGTTGGGGTGCCATGCTGTGCCACGTGTACGAGCTGAGACATGAGATTAGCGTATTCATGGAGAAGAAGGGTGAAGAAGTACCGGCATTCACTGACCCCTTATTGATGTGCGATTTTGCATTTTTAGAACAACTAATCAATGAACTCTGCCCGTTTGTCTCCGCTTTCGAGACCAGGTTTCGATTGTGGGAGACACAACCGCGGGACGCAAATTACTTCCCGACGTTCATAGAAAACAAACCAGCCACTCCGGACACGTAGGCCTTCGTAGCATTCATTGAGCTGCTGAGACAGGAGTTTGCTGACCGATTGACAAGTCTCAGGGCTCGCAACAGGGAGTGAAAAATGAAGATGAACTTTGTATAATGCAAGCCATGAACGCATCTAACAGATGGACATTTGGACGACGTGCTGAGGCTCGCAGTGTCAAGTCTGCAGCCAGATGTGGGACACTTGGTGGCGCAGCGACATCTCTAGCATCAGGCGTCAGTGGCACACGGATCAACATGGCATCAGCTGCATGCCAAGAACACGTAACATGAATAATGTGTGTTTTTGAACAGCATAGTGACCATCGAACTGTTGTTCAAAATCAGACCTATTTACGACAGCAACGTATGTATGTTGCATGCATACATATATATATATATATATATATATATATATATATATATATATATATATATATATATATATATATATATATATATATATATATATATATATATATTGTATGTGTTACAAGAAAAATAATATCCTTATGTGCGCGCGTGCGTGCGTGCGTGCGTGCGTGCGTGCTTGCATGTGCGTGCGTGTATGTGTGGCCCGCTGACCTATTCCAAGTAACTAATTTGGCCCTCCGTTCAAAAAGGTTGCCGAACCCTGATCTAATCAATGTAAATTTTCGATTTTTTTGCGATTTATTTCGTAAATAGGCATTCTGAAGCGAATAAAAAGATATGGGTCTCTGTTATATATACAAGTGTTTACACACGTCAACAAAATAGCGTTTTTGTTCGCTCCAAATAAAAAAGTTAAAGAAATTACAACAAAACTCGCAAAAAATCGCGGAAAACGCCACACTTCTCTAACACACGAGAGGCTAACCAACGAGAATATGCGATAACGGAATACCAGAACTATTTTTTACTTGTTGACAAGGTAGATGCATAGCTTGTGACAGTTTTACCAGATCTGCTACTAGCGATTAGTGGTTTACTGAACTTCCGTAATAGTTGTCTATCTTTGGAGAAATGGAAACCACAGACGAAGAGTCTAGTTCGACAGGCCACACGGAAACAACGGTTGACAGTCGTAATTAAAGTGTCACCGAGTGTGCGAGTCACGCTCCAGACTCCAGGTCGGCTTCGCCTTTGGCTTTGTTGACGTTGGATTCAGGAAAAGTTACAACAGCGCTTTGACTGTCAACGATTCCTGACTAGGTAATGTGATGTGGTGATCCTGTGGAAACTGCGTCCCGATGTCTTCGCACGTTTACGTTGAGTCATCATGCTGCGCCGAGGAAGCTACTATGCCCAGGGCTAGGCTATGGCTATGCATCACCGTGTGCCCGACCGCGTTGGTGCTTGCATCACCGTACGAAGGCGAAGACGATGATTTTGTAGTGATATGCACAAACAGGGCGGTGCTAGATGTTGGTCTGCTGTCATTGCATGATTTGAGTGCCGACTCATTGATTCGCCCTATAGCTAGCAGGTCAGTAATTCAATTGTTATCGAATCATTGCCATTTTAATAATCTTATTTTTTCTGCTTATTCCTTTTACTTAGCCCGAGGGCGAGGTCCGAACTACAATGGCAATCCAAGCAGGCTTTTCTCTTTATTTTGTATCTAATCTAATGAAGTGTACCGTGACTGTATTTTAATATTGTGTTTGATTTTGTGTTGAATAACATTGATGACAATAATAACATGAGGGTTTATTTAATTCATTATGTAAATATATATATATATATATATATATATATATTCTTAAATGTTACCATAATTGTAATAATGGTTGTAAGCATGACTACATTAGTAATTGTGATTGCAATAATTACTGTACTCATGATTACATTAATATTCATACTTGTAATCACCCCTCTCTGTAGCACACCACAACACCTTGTTGTTTGATGCAATGTAATCATTTAAATAACAATAATTAACTACTGACAGTATGTAATGTTCACAGTTTTGCAACTATTATGGTAATTATAGAATTAGTGCTATCGGCTAACCCTGACAAATTATATTTCAGGCTCAGGAAATGCAAGACAAGTAATCCCATCCTGCGATGTCTATTCTGAACCGAATTGAATTGAAGTTTAGCTATGGAGATTGACCTGACACAGGTGAGTGTACTGATAGTCTGATATAGACAAATTGTGAGGCACCCACAGTATGCAGCAGGTCGAAAAACAACCTGGAAAAAAAATAATAAATCCCACTAAAATATTAATAACTGAATGATTTGAATGCCTTCTTATCCATATCCCACTTCTGTCAACAAAAATGTTACCTGCAGCATCTTGCATGTCACTACAATTTCATTTATATTGAGACCAACATAAAATATATCAAAAGTTTATTCACATAGAAAAACAATTACCAAAGAAATAAGGCTAATTAGAATGACTGAAACCAAGACCATTGACTAAAAACAGTTCTACCACCGGGAAATACAACCTGGAACATGGATATCACAGTTACACACATCATTATTATGCCACAACATATCAAATATACTGGTAGTTTAGCTTAGGAAATAATTAATCTTTATAAAGCCAAGGCATTTTAACTGTTTCACCATCATCATCTGTACCAATGGCAATACACTACTTGTTCTGACTGACAGTAAATGTACACCAATCATGCATGCCAATATACTACTTGTTCCTACCAACAGTAAATGTACACCAATCATCTCATTCTGGAATCTGCACCATTTCACTACTTCTCCTGACAGTAAGTGTACACCAGTCATGTGTATCCAATATACTACTTGTTCTGACTGAATCTACTACTTGTTCCTACCGACAGCAAATGTAAACCAAGCGTCTCATTCTCTACCAAATACACTACTTGTACTGATAGTAAATGTACACCAATCATATGTATCAATACACTACTTGTTCTGACTGATAGTACTTGCACACCAACCATCTGTTCCAATACACTACTGGCAGTAAATATACACCAATACACTACTTATTCTGACTGATAGTACATGTACACCTAACAGATTCAATTCACCTTTCACTCATCCAGGGGTAGAAATCAGCACACTTGCCTCTGACAGACACCCCAGTATCCGAAAGACCTTGGCTGATAAATCAGACATGAGTACAACCTGTGTCACAGTTTATGGCTGTTTGGTGTGTGGCAGGTGCAGAAAAGTGACAAGTTTTTCTCACGAATGACAAACTTCTTCTCTTTCTCATAGGTGTCGGACCTGCTTGAGTCACCCTCGGTTATGTCGCTGTTATCACATAGTGTGCATCATCTGCACCAATGTCTTTGTTCTCACTGAATCTGATGTCATGATCAACGTTCATTGGTCCAATAATGTCATCCGTGACTACAGCAGCATTCGCGAAGTGTTGCACTTGAAATATCGTTACCGGATCGATTTGCATTTCAGCATCAGTAATTGGTGGTGTCACAGCAGTAGTAGCAGTGATGGCACTAAAGGTGACATCCGTAATGTAAAGATTGACGGCATCACCTGTAGCGCTGTATGCTTCAAAACTAGTACCTGTACTTGTACGAACCAATGGTGAATCCTTCATCTGAAAAGATTACACATACAGTGATTTGAAAATTTTACAAAATTCATCTTTTGCATAATAAAAATGAACCACAATATGAGAAACTTTCTCTTGTATATATTATTTTTAGAATATAAGAGTGCCAGTGTCATATAGAATATATAAAGTAATCAACCACAGGGAAAAGCATTTTCCCTATGGAGCCATGTTAATTCAATCAATGGGTGATCTCTTAATGTTTTTAATGAATCTGTTTGGTCAGTTTAACGAATGCCACTGGTAAGATAACCAAACGCTTGTAACCAAAATTGTAGCATCCTAGCTCCAAAGTGCATTATATTATCTAATCAACATTGCACTGTTTTCAATGGGCCAGGGAGGTCAAAATTCTATAAGGGGTCCAAATTCCATAACACAATATGGACCCATAGGTACACTTTCTATGGGATTCCTTATTTTATATCTGACACCCGATTTAGATAACATAATGCATGAATATTGTTATTGGACCAAATGCAGATCTATGCTTGTGACATCTTTACCTTATAAATGCTGCTCGCATACACGCATACCTGCCCACACGTATATATATATATATATATATATATATATATATATATATATATATATATATATATATATATATATATATGTATATATGTAAATATATATATAATTATTAGGTATTGTACTGAAAGCATCTGCTAGATAGTATGGTGCATAGACAAACGCCCCTCCCGACAAAAGCCCCACAGACATAAGCTTGTTTCAATTCAATTATACTGTTCATGACTGTTGCTGTAGTACACAGAGACAAGATATTGTCATGAATATACTTCAGGCATGTGGTAAATACCATTCCGGAATTGGAACTGACCCTCAATTCCAGTTCCAGAATTGGAATTGACTTTCACAAATTTTTTTGAATTGGAAGTGATTTTGTTTTGGAATTGATTTTTTGGGAATTGGAATTGATTTTGTTGGAATTATTGATTAGAACATCCATATTAATCAATGAATGTATATTAAAAGATCAGCAGTTATGCAAATACGTATACACTTGATATGTTTAGTTAACACTAGGAGATGTTTGCTAATAATTTGTCGTGTACCCATGCAGGGCGTCTTGTACCCATGCAGGGTGTCTTGTACCCATGCAGGGTGTCTTGCCGTTCTTGACCACTCGCAATAAATTACCTTACAATTACGGTGTGGTGTATTTATGCGTTCCATCATCAAACATCACTCGGCGGTTACTACATATAGATGGATGGATGGATGGATGGACGCACTCCTCGCCAGTCTAACAACATATAGATGGATGGATGGATGGATGGATGGATGGATGGATGGACGCACTCCTCGCCAGTCTAACAACATATAGATGGATGGATGGATGGATGGATGGATGGATGGATGGACGCACTCCTCGCCAGTCTAACAACCATCCCACCAAGACGGAGCCCACCGCACTCCTCGCCAGTCTAACAACCCTCCCATCAGGACGGAGCCCACCGCACTCCTCGCCAGTCTAACAACCATCCCACCAAGACGGAGCCCACCGCACTCCTCGCCAGTCTAACAACCATCCCACCAAGACGGAGCCCACCGCACTCCTCGCCAGTCTAACAACCATCCCACCAAGACGGAGCCCACCGCACTCCTCGCCAGTCTAACAACCATCCCACCAAGACGGAGCCCACCGCACTCCTCGCCAGTCTAACAACCATCCCACCAAGACGGAGCCCACCGCACTCCTCGCCAGTCTAACAACCATCCCACCAAGACGGAGCCCACCGCACTCCTCGCCAGTCTAACAACCAACCCACCAAGACGGAGCCCACCGCACTCCTCGCCAGTCTAACAACCATCCCACCAAGACGGAGCCCACCGCACTCCTCGCCAGTCTAACAACCAACCCACCAAGACGGAGCCCACCGCACTCCTCGCCAGTCTAACAACCATCCCACCAAGACGGAGCCCACCGCACTCCTCGCCAGTCTAACAACCCTCCCATCAGGACGGAGCCCACCGCACTCCTCGCCAGTCTAACAACCATCCCACCAAGACGGAGCCCACCGCACTCCTCGCCAGTCTAACAACCATCCCACCAAGACGGAGCCCACCGCACTCCTCGCCAGTCTAACAACCATCCCACCAAGACGGAGCCCACCGCACTCCTCGCCAGTCTAACAACCATCCCACCAAGACGGAGCCCACCGCACTCCTCGCCAGTCTAACAACCATCCCACCAAGACGGAGCCCACCGCACTCCTCGCCAGTCTAACAACCATCCCACCAAGACGGAGCCCACCGCACTCCTCGCCAGTCTAACAACCATCCCACCAAGACGGAGCCCACCGCACTCCTCGCCAGTCTAACAACCATCCCACCAAGACGGAGCCCACCGCACTCCTCGCCAGTCTAACAACCAACCCACCAAGACGGAGCCCACCGCACTCCTCGCCAGTCTAACAACCATCCCACCAAGACGGAGCCCACCGCACTCCTCGCCAGTCTAACAACCAACCCACCAAGACGGAGCCCACCGCACTCCTCGCCAGTCTAACAACCATCCCACCAAGACGGAGCCCACCGCACTCCTCGCCAGTCTAACAACCCTCCCATCAGGACGGAGCCCACCGCACTCCTCGCCAGTCTAACAACCCTCCCATCAGGACGGAGCCCACCGCACTCCTCGCCAGTCTAACAACCCTCCCATCAGGACGGAGCCCACCGCACACCTCGCCAGTCTAACAACCATCCCACCAAGACGGAGCCCACCGCACTCCTCGCCAGTCTAACAACCATCCCACCAAGACGGAGCCCACCGCACTCCTCGCCAGTCTAACAACCCTCCCATCAGGACGGAGCCCACCGCACTCCTCGCCAGTCTAACAACCCTCCCATCAGGACGGAGCCCACCGCACTCCTCGCCAGTCTAACAACCATCCCACCAAGACGGAGCCCACCGCACTCCTCGCCAGTCTAACAACCCTCCCATCAGGACGGAGCCCACCGCACTCCTCGCCAGTCTAACAACCCTCCCATCAGGACGGAGCCCACCGCACACCTCGCCAGTCTAACAACCATCCCACCAAGACGGAGCCCACCGCACTCCTCGCCAGTCTAACAACCATCCCACCAAGACGGAGCCCACCGCACTCCTCGCCAGTCTAACAACCCTCCCATCAGGACGGAGCCCACCGCACTCCTCGCCAGTCTAACAACCAACCCACCAAGACGGAGCCCACCGCACTCCTCGCCAGTCTAACAACCATCCCACCAAGACGGAGCCCACCGCACTCCTCGCCAGTCTAACAACCCTCCCATCAGGACGGAGCCCACCGCACTCCTCGCCAGTCTAACAACCCTCCCATCAGGACGGAGCCCACCGCACTCCTCGCCAGTCTAACAACCATCCCACCAAGACGGAGCCCACCGCACTCCTCGCCAGTCTAACAACCCTCCCATCAGGACGGAGCCCACCGCACTCCTCGCCAGTCTAACAACCCTCCCATCAGGACGGAGCCCACCGCACTCCTCGCCAGTCTAACAACCAACCCACCAAGACGGAGCCCACCGCACTCCTCGCCAGTCTAACAACCATCCCACCAAGACGGAGCCCACCGCACTCCTCGCCAGTCTAACAACCCTCCCATCAGGACGGAGCCCACCGCACTCCTCGCCAGTCTAACAACCCTCCCATCAGGACGGAGCCCACCGCACACCTCGCCAGTCTAACAACCATCCCACCAAGACGGAGCCCACCGCACTCCTCGCCAGTCTAACAACCATCCCACCAAGACGGAGCCCACCGCACTCCTCGCCAGTCTAACAACCCTCCCATCAGGACGGAGCCCACCGCACTCCTCGCCAGTCTAACAACCAACCCACCAAGACGGAGCCCACCGCACTCCTCGCCAGTCTAACAACCATCCCACCAAGACGGAGCCCACCGCACTCCTCGCCAGTCTAACAACCCTCCCATCAGGACGGAGCCCACCGCACTCCTCGCCAGTCTAACAACCCTCCCATCAGGACGGAGCCCACCGCACTCCTCGCCAGTCTAACAACCCTCCCATCAGGACGGAGCCCACCGCACACCTCGCCAGTCTAACAACCATCCCACCAAGACGGAGCCCACCGCACTCCTCGCCAGTCTAACAACCATCCCACCAAGACGGAGCCCACCGCACTCCTCGCCAGTCTAACAACCCTCCCATCAGGACGGAGCCCACCGCACTCCTCGCCAGTCTAACAACCCTCCCATCAGGACGGAGCCCACCGCACTCCTCGCCAGTCTAACAACCAACCCACCAAGACGGAGCCCACCGCACTCCTCGCCAGTCTAACAACCATCCCACCAAGACGGAGCCCACCGCACTCCTCGCCAGTCTAACAACCCTCCCATCAGGACGGAGCCCACCGCACTCCTCGCCAGTCTAACAACCCTCCCATCAGGACGGAGCCCACCGCACACCTCGCCAGTCTAACAACCATCCCACCAAGACGGAGCCCACCGCACTCCTCGCCAGTCTAACAACCATCCCACCAAGACGGAGCCCACCGCACTCCTCGCCAGTCTAACAACCCTCCCATCAGGACGGAGCCCACCGCACTCCTCGCCAGTCTAACTACCCTCCCATCAGGACGGAGCCCACCGCACTCCTCGCCAGTCTAACAACCAACCCACCAAGACGGAGCCCACCGCACTCCTCGCCAGTCTAACAACCATCCCACCAAGACGGAGCCCACCGCACTCCTCGCCAGTCTAACAACCAACCCACCAAGACGGAGCCCACCGCACTCCTCGCCAGTCTAACAACCCTCCCATCAGGACGGAGCCCACCGCACTCCTCGCCAGTCTAACTACCCTCCCATCAGGACGGAGCCCACCGCACTCCTCGCCAGTCTAACAACCAACCCACCAAGACGGAGCCCACCGCACTCCTCGCCAGTCTAACAACCCTCCCATCAGGACGGAGCCCACCGCACTCCTCGCCAGTCTAACAACCATCCCACCAAGACGGAGCCCACCGCACTCCTCGCCAGTCTAACAACCATCCCACCAAGACGGAGCCCACCGCACTCCTCGCCAGTCTAACAACCAACCCACCAAGACGGAGCCCACCGCACTCCTCGCCAGTCTAACAACCCTCCCATCAGGACGGAGCCCATCGCACTCCTCGCCAGTCTAACAACCCTCCCATCAGGACGGAGCCCACCGCACTCCTCGCCAGTTTAACAACCATCCCATCATGACGGAGCCCACCGCACTCCTCGCCAGTTTAACAACCACCCCATCATGATGGAGCCCACCGCACTCCTCGCCAGTTTAACAACCATCCCATCATGACGGAGCCCACCGCACTCCTCGCCAGTTTAACAACCATCCCATCATGACGGAGCCCACCGCACTCCTCGCCAGTTTAACAACCCTCCCATCATGACGGAGCCCACCGCACTCCTCGCCAGTTTAACAACCATCCCACCAAGACGGAGCCCACCGCACTCCTCGCCAGTCTAACAACCATCCCACCAAGACGGAGCCCACCGCACTCCTCGCCAGTCTAACAACCCTCCCATCAGGACGGAGCCCACCGCACTCCTCGCCAGTCTAACAACCCTCCCATCAGGACGGAGCCCACCGCACACCTCGCCAGTCTAACAACCATCCCACCAAGACGGAGCCCACCGCACTCCTCGCCAGTCTAACAACCATCCCACCAAGACGGAGCCCACCGCACTCCTCGCCAGTCTAACAACCCTCCCATCAGGACGGAGCCCACCGCACTCCTCGCCAGTCTAACTACCCTCCCATCAGGACGGAGCCCACCGCACTCCTCGCCAGTCTAACAACCAACCCACCAAGACGGAGCCCACCGCACTCCTCGCCAGTCTAACAACCATCCCACCAAGACGGAGCCCACCGCACTCCTCGCCAGTCTAACAACCAACCCACCAAGACGGAGCCCACCGCACTCCTCGCCAGTCTAACAACCCTCCCATCAGGACGGAGCCCACCGCACTCCTCGCCAGTCTAACTACCCTCCCATCAGGACGGAGCCCACCGCACTCCTCGCCAGTCTAACAACCAACCCACCAAGACGGAGCCCACCGCACTCCTCGCCAGTCTAACAACCCTCCCATCAGGACGGAGCCCACCGCACTCCTCGCCAGTCTAACAACCATCCCACCAAGACGGAGCCCACCGCACTCCTCGCCAGTCTAACAACCATCCCACCAAGACGGAGCCCACCGCACTCCTCGCCAGTCTAACAACCAACCCACCAAGACGGAGCCCACCGCACTCCTCGCCAGTCTAACAACCCTCCCATCAGGACGGAGCCCATCGCACTCCTCGCCAGTCTAACAACCCTCCCATCAGGACGGAGCCCACCGCACTCCTCGCCAGTTTAACAACCATCCCATCATGACGGAGCCCACCGCACTCCTCGCCAGTTTAACAACCACCCCATCATGATGGAGCCCACCGCACTCCTCGCCAGTTTAACAACCATCCCATCATGACGGAGCCCACCGCACTCCTCGCCAGTTTAACAACCATCCCATCATGACGGAGCCCACCGCACTCCTCGCCAGTTTAACAACCCTCCCATCATGACGGAGCCCACCGCACTCCTCGCCAGTTTAACAACCATCCCATCATGACGGAGCCCACCGCACTCCTCGCCAGTTTAACAACCACCCCATCATGACGGAGCCCACCGCACTCCTCGCCAGTTTAACAACCACCCCATCATGACGGCGCCCACCGCACTCCTCGCCAGTTTAACAACCATCCCATCATGACGGCGCCCACCGCACTCCTCGCCAGTTTAACAACCATCCCATCATGGCGGAGCCCACCGCACTCCTCGCCAGTTTAACAACCATCCCATCAATGCGGAGCCCACCGCACTCCTCGCCAGTTTAACAACCATCCCATCATGACGGCGCCCACCGCACTCCTCGCCAGTTTAACAACCATCCCATCATGGCGGAGCCCACCGCACTCCTCGCCAGTTTAACAACCATCCCATCAATGCGGAGCCCACCGCACTCCTCGCCAGTTATTCACATCCGTTGCAGTTAATCTTTACACAGTTTCCACTGGGACAACAAATGGAATTTGTTCAGTATCTGGCGAACTTGCCTCTATCGCAGAAAACAGTGTCACTACCTCAACCACCGAACAGTTATCACCAAATGTCGACCCCCCCCCCCAACGGTGCTATGCCCGTTGTCAACGCATCAACTCAGTTTATTAAAAGCAAGAGTTCACCCCGTAGACCGGCAAGGACGTGTATGTAAGAACCGTTCATGAAATAAATGCTCTACTGCACGAGTAGAATCTGCCCTCATGAACACTATTCCCCTCTTTTCACTGGTTGTGTGTCTTCTGTGCCACGAGCGTTATCATAACCTGCCATTCACTGGAATGCATTTTTTCTTATTCATATGTAGCCTAAACAGACAGTGCAACCCCATGAATTATATAGGTCGCACTCCTTTATTCATAAGGTACACATAGTTATGTGCACCTGCATACTATAGTTATGTGCACCTGCATACTATATACATCTGCTTTACATTGTATTAAAAACGAGATATCCAGAAAGCTTTTATGCAATAGAATTAAATGCTGTCACATTGTTTTAACCAAAGTACGGCCGCGAATTCAACCATACACTAATAATTAAAAACATCTACCAAATGCTATATTATGTATATTATTTTTAAGTTAACCTATTCATTGCACATGTGGCATCCACTTACGCCAGCCAATAGTCAGACTATACAGAAATGGTAGCAATACCCAGAATAAGATCATATATGAAATGCCTTTATTGGACACAACAATGCGACTTAAAAGGTGCCTCACAACATACGGTAGCGGACACAATTAATACAAACTTGCACCACCTACTTCATCTAACATCTGTTAACGTGTGTTGTAACAAAACGTGTATTGTAATGTTAAGACTTGTGTTTATCTATCTAACATTTATCCCATACTTACTCATTTAACTTTCTACAATAAGACCCAGTAGTGTAAAGTGGTAGTACCTTAAAAGTTAATTAACTGCAATTCCAGCTAACAAAAAAAGTTTAGGTGGGTATGTGGGAAGGTAGTAGAAACGTTGTGGGAAGGAAGTAGAAACGTAGTGGGAAGGTAGTAGAAACGTTTTGGGAAGGAAGTAGAAACGTTGTGGGGAAGGTAGTAGAAACGTTGTGGGAAGGTAGTAGAAACGTTGTGGGAAGGAAGTAGAAACGTTGTGGGAAGGTAGTAGAAACGTAGTGGGAAGGTAATAGAAACGTTTTGGGAAGGAAGTAGAAACGTTGTGGGAAGGTAGTAGAAACATAGTGGGAAGGTAGTAGAAACGTTGTGGGAAGGAAGTAGAAACGTTGTGGGAAGGTAGTAGAAACGTAGTGGGAAGGAAGTAGAAACGTTTTGGGAAGGAAGTAGAAACGTTGTGGGAAGGTAGTAGAAACGTTGTGGGAAGGAGTAGAAACGTTGTGGGAAGGTAGTAGAAACGTAGTGGGAAGGTAATAGAAACGTTTTGGGAAGGAAGTAGAAACGTTGTGGGAAGGTAGTAGAAACATAGTGGGAAGGAAGTAGAAACGTTGTGGAAGGTAGTAGAAACGTAGTGGGAAGGAAGTAGAAACGTTTTGGGAAGGAAGTAGAAAACGTGTGGGAAGGTAGTAGAAACGTAGTGGGAAGGTAGTAGAACGTTGTGGGAAGGAAGTAGAAACGTTGTGGGAAGATAGTAGAAACGTTGTGGGAAGGTAGGAGAAACGTTGTGGGAAGGAAGTAGAAACGTTGTGGGAAGGTAGTAGAAACGTTGTGGGAAGGTAATAGAAACGTTTTGGGAAGGAAGTAGAAACGTTGTGGGAAGGTAGTAGAAACATAGTGGGAAGGAAGTAGAAACGTTGTGGGAAGGTAGTAGAAACGTAGTGGGAAGGAAGTAGAAACGTTTTGGGAAGGAAGTAGAAACGTTGTGGGAAGGTAGTAGAAACGTAGTGGGAAGGTAGTAGAAACGTTGTGGGAAGGAAGTAGAAACGTTGTGGGAAGATA